>CATIWO010640607.1:0-10668 GCA_949673435.1 Macaranga tanarius
TTTATTATTCATTTGTACTTAATTAATATTGGATATTAATTAAGGTAATGAATTAATAATTAATGTGTTTATTTAAAGGACTTGGATTAATGGCCTAAGTTGTATGGGCCTAGGCTTAAAAGAGTTTTGGGCAAAAGATTAATCCTAAGTGTTGAGAAAGCCCAACAACCTAATATAAGTCCATTGATTTAATGGATTGGGTTTTGGACCAAGTGTTGGCCTAATGGTAAGCCCAAGTCCTTTTAATTGATGTAGAGATTTGGTTGTAGTATTATACAAGTATAAAAGATGTATGTATACAAATACATGGGATGTGTTGTCTACTTTATCTTTGGACACTTGTAGAGACACTTGTCAAGTGTATATGTGTACTAAGTGACAAGTATCATGATGATGTCATTGATAATGTCATGTGGTGGGACCCCATGATGTCATGGATGATGTCATGGATGATGTCATAGATGATGTCATGGTGATATCATGGTGATGTCATGCATGATGTCATGATGAGGTGGCAATCTCTACAATAATTTTTATCCTTTTGTGTTGGTCGATATCAATCTTTTTAGTGGCTATCTCTTGCTTATCCTTTAGAGCTCTAATGGAAGTTTTGTTCAAGTGTTGAACAAAATAAAAAGAGAAGTTTTTGTTATACAAAAACGTGAGCCATCATCAACCAAAAGAAACAACACACTAAATCCGTTTTGTTCTTGCTTGGAAGATTAATATAGAGCAAGTTCTTGTGAGGGTCATCATAAGAGAGGACACTTGCTTCTACTTTGATCTAGGTAAGAAGGTGACTTGGTGGAAGCTTGGTGTTTTAAGCTAGAGGTCACACACTTGAGTGACTAGGGCATGTGATTCAAGAGTTGAATCTTCTACATAAAGCTTGGAGAAACTATTGTGGTCTTCTTCAAACACTTGGAGTTTGTAAGTTGTTCTTGAACTTAAACTTCGAAGTGGTTGTGTATACATGCCTATGTGTTTGATTTAGCTATGTGTTAATTGCAAATTGGATATTATAGATTGGAATTCTTCATTTGATGAAGGGTTGTGCAAGTGAAATTTTTGAAATTTTACCAATTTAGGCATAATGCTTCCGCTGCACTTATGTTGCATAACCGTTTCCTTTCAGTGATAAATATGACATTGAAGATTCAAGTGAAGATGATAATGAGATCGCATCATTCACAAGAAGCTTCATGGAGTACTTAAAAAGGAAAAACTTGAGCAAATATAAAGAATCCAAGAGAGGTGGCTCAAAAAGGGCTAAGGAAATCATATGCTTTAAGTGCAAGAGGCCCCGTCACATTCAAGATGAATGTCCTAAGCTCAAGCACAAATACAAGGGAGCAAAGGAAAGGAGAAAAGATTTTAAAGCTACTTGGGATGACTCTTCCGAATTCGAGATGGAGGAGGAGTAATAAGAAGCTTCCAACCTTTACTTCATGGCCTTGGAGGACAATCATGAGGTACCTTTCTTATCTAATTCCTCTCGTAGTGACTTTTGTAACTATGATTATGATGATGATAAGAAACTTGATGATGAGAGCTCTATTATGAGCAAAATTGTTTTAAAATGCAAGAATTTACTTTTAAAGAAAAAGTTTTACAAATTAGAACTTTTAAAAATGTTAAAAGAATTTGAGGATTTGAAAGATATGTTTTTCAAAGTGACCTCCTGAAATAAGTAACTCTCTAATGATTTGAAAGCTTCTAGCTCTTTGAAATGTGAATTTTATAAAACTAGAAAAGAGAATGAAAAGCTCTCAAATGAAGTTTTAGAACTAAAGAATTCTATTTTTAAGTTTCATAAAGGAAAAGAAACTCGAGATGCTCTTTTGACTTCTCAAAAATTTTATGGCAATACCTATGGTATTGGATATGAACATGGAGCATCATCATCATCCTCTCATAATATATTTATAAAAGCTAACCATGATTCATCATATGCTCCTAGTGGTAGTGCTAAGACTCAAGTTACATTGGCTAAAAAGTCTCATATGCCTAGAGCCAAGTCTTTTAAGACTTATCCCCCTATGGCTCAAAGGTTCAAGGCATAAGCCAAAAGACCTCAACCCAAGCATGCTTTCATGTGCACAAAGAAGCACACACCTAAGCATGCAATGCCACACCATAATGTGCACACTTGTGAATGCATGACATATGCACACTTTAGAACTCACTTTTCTAATAGGAAATATGTGCAACACTTTCATGGTAAGAGCACTTATGTACCAAGGCACAATAAATTTGCTAATGTTAGATTCTTCTATAGCATAAGATTAGGACATACTAATAATGTATACTAGTATAGGAAGCTTTATCTTTATCTCTTACCTAAATATTATTTTGAAACTAATCAACCAAGACCAATTAAAATTTGGGTTCAAAAGGTTGATTGATCTTAAGATATTCTTGCTTGAATTGATTGTGTTTACATGTTTTAATGAGTTACTTGTTTAAATTTAAGCTTGCAATCTTACATTATTAGTTATTACATTTTGAGCTATTTTCTTATGATTCCATGAAAATTATTTATTAATAAATATGTAAACAATAATTTTGTCTAAAGAGAATTTGAACTTTTGCATGATCAAAATGATTCTCAAAAATTGCATATTTTTAGCATGCCATTTTCTCATTATTTTAAATATTTTTCATATGGCATGCCTTTTTCACTTGGTTCACTTACTTTTCAATTGATATCGTATCATTTATTTGATGTTCATTTGGTATCACACATTCTATTGCATTTGCTTTTTATCTTTTAATTGGCATCCTTCCCTTTTGACTTCCTCTCTTTTTTACTTTGACAAAGGGTGAGAGAAATTTGGCATTTTGAATGATAATAGTTATGCTTGAATTACAAATAAAATACCAAAAATGAGGAGATGCTAAATATTTAATATGAATGAATGATTTTTGGTATGTTCAGCTCACCTTAGCATATATTAAGGGGAAAAAATTTCAAAACCCTTTGGTATATAATTGAGGGGGAGCATTATAAAACAAATATGAACGAATGATTTTTTAGTTTGTTTAGCTCACCTTAGCATATGTTGAGGGGGAGAAATTTTAAAACCCTTTGGTATATAATTGAGAGGGAGCATTACAAAATAAATGCACATACATGCACTTAGTAATTTTTAATTATCATTCAAAACTTGATTGTCAAAGTCAAAAAGGGGGAGATTGTTGACCCTTTGTATGATCAATGTGTTGATCTATAACACCCACCTTTTAGAATACCTGTTTCGTGGTTATGTATTGCATGTTATACATAATAGATGGTGGACTTAATTTAAGTTTGGGAATATACATGTATTATAAAGAGAGAATAAATTGTAAAATAAGGTAGGACTAAATTGTTATAAGAGAAAGTTATGGGTTATTGTGTAATAATCCTATTTCATTAAAGAGTTAAGGAGATATTATGGTGATATTTGTTTATAATTATCAAGAGTGTTATGATTATTTTATTTAGTGATAATTATACAATAAATAAAAGGTACACATAAGGGGGGAAATGAAGGGTAGTGATTGGTGGATGTGTATGTGTGTATATATATGTGTATGGTGGGTAGAAATTATAGGGATTAGAGAGGATGAAGAATAGTATTTTCTTGGTAGATTTTTGAGAGAAGTGTGATCTTGTATAAACTAGCAAACAAGGGTTTTAGGAAGCTTTAGGAGGTCTTTAATTGATTGGAGTATCAATTGGTAAGTTTTATATGAATTTGCATTGTTTGAAGTTGAGTTTTCATGGTTGCAAATTTCGTGCCCTGTTTTCCTCTGTTTTCTGTCCTAGGATTTTTACTATAACTTCGGCTATAGAGCTCTGAATTGAGCATGATTAGAGGCTTTGGAAACTTCATAGAGTTCTCTATAAATTTTATATTTTGAGTTTGATTTGAATCTATTGTTAAATAGGTCTAACAAGGATTGATATTTTGATGCTCATACTAATGGCCCTGTTCTATCCGAATGGATTCAAAAATCCATAAATAATTCTATACATATCTAATTTAAGTAATTCCAATTAGAATTGATATTAGACTCACATATGTAAAGTTTGTATGAATTTGGTGATTATAAGATATGTCTATGATTTTTAAGAGCATCATGAATTTCATATATCAAACATATCAGCAGTAGTATATATACTGGTTTATGAATTTTCTTGGGTGTTGATTATAGGGTGATATCTAGAGTTTTAGAACTCTAAATTGAGCAACATTTTATGTTTTAAAAACTTTAAGGAGTCCTCTACAACTCTTATGTTTTGATATTGAGCTGAATTTACCTCTAAGAGGGTATAATAGAGCTCGATATTTTGTTGCTCACTCTGATTACATGTGTGACATGTTAGTGTTCAAAAATTCATAATTTATTTTATATACATCCAAATTGAGTAATTCCAATTGAGAATTAAAATATTCATAATCCTAGCTTCTGTAATAAAATAGGAGTCAAAAGATTTATGTGCATGATTTTAGAGCATATTATATTTAGGTAATAAATTGCACTAATTGAGTCAAAGTGCATGAATGATGAATTGTGTGTGTGTTTGATTTATGAATATGTGTAGGAGTTGTAAGGGGCAAGGAAGGTTTAATCAACTAGAGAAGCTCTTCTTATTTAAAGTTAGAAAGCACCTGAGGTAAGTAGTTATTAATATAATATATAATTGGTTTCTCTTATGTACTAAAGATATAATGACATATATATGCATTATCTTGGTTAATTGAATAAATGATGTTATTCTTCATACATAGTGGAGTAGATGAGTTGTGCCCTTTAGAATTATTAATGAATACTATATTGATGTGAAGGTGAAATATGTGTATAATTGATATAAAATCATAGTGAGAAAAGGAAGTGATCTTTGAATTTAATATGAATGCTATCCTTGTGGTGTATAAATAAAGAAATAAGATATTCTTATGATAAAGCCTTGTGTGCAATGAATGAGTTATCATTTATAGGTTGTGTTATAAAATGTTAATGATGGTATAAGTATGCTACAAGTGGATTACTAATTACATACCATGTGAGGTTAATATGTATGCATTATGAAATGTGTAAATTGGAGGTGGAATGAATATTATGTGTGACCTAGTAGGTGATGGGATTATAAAATGTTGCTATTGGAAGTGTGATTGACATTATATGTGCATTTCAAATGTGGAATGTGATGAGATGAATTGATATGTGAGCTCTATGTGTGATTATGATGAGGTATTACTTAATGTGATTGTTAATTTTGACAATATGATTATGTCATGTTATAGTGTGTTGTGCCTCATGTGAATGTGAATTTGAAAAGAATGTGAGGAATGTGAGGTATGCGTGTGATAGTGGGGCTGAGCTGGGCAGAGAGCCTCCACTGATTGTGAGAACTGAGACTAAACTAGGTAGAGAGTCTCAGAAAATGGCCACTGGTATGAAAAATGTGAAATTGTGAGGATTAAACCTAAGTTGGCTATGTGTGTGAGGAAGTCGTGTGACGATGATTCCGGCCGGATAATCAATGTGTATGAATATGTAATATTGCATTCGGGATTGCATAATGAAATGTTGAATTCTGATTTTAATACGAGATGTGAATGTGATGGTTAATTGTGTGTGGATAGTTATTTATACACACTCATATGAATGTATTATCAATTGTTAGTTGCTATGGATGATATTGATATGAAACGGTTGTGGATTATTTGGAATATTGTGAGAATGGATTTTCAAGTTGAGGATGAAGGGAATGGAAGTTCAAAGCAACCAAATATGCAAAATTTTAAAAATTATGAAAGTATGTAACGCTTGCACCAAGTTTGAATCCATTCATGCCACAAAATCCAAATCACATGCATTTACACAACTAACATGCATCAAAGATAATATTTTCACAACAAGCAAAGTAGTCATGTAATCAAATTACAAGCTCTACATATTAACAGTTAAGTAACACTTACATAACTCCCAAATTTGTAGAACGCTCGATATGCTTTGATTGTTGCAATCCACTAGCTCCGAGCTCCCCAAACGTGAAGCCTCTAGCTTGTGACACATGGTTTGCACTTGGTTGATCTTCAAGCACCAACAAGCTCTCCACCCAAGCCTCTCTTGAATGACCCAAGAGCTTGTGAAAGATTCTTTGATCTTGAAGGTTATGGAACTAAGTGTTTGCCCTCAAGGACGATGGTTAGAAAGAGATATCACAACACTTGTGATCTAGAAAGGTTCACTCATGAACTTAGAAAGAAGAAGACTCTCTTTTCTTTCCCTTTTGTCTAGTTTGAGTAACCAAAACCTCTCTCTCAATAGCTTGGATGAAATTTCAGCTCACCAAAGTTGTCTTACACTTTCTTGTTAATTAAATAATCTAATTGGTGTATTATTTTCCAAGTCTAGCAATAATTGCTAGTCTTTATTCAAAGTCTTCATTCCAAGTCTTCATTCCAAGTCTTCTAAAGAATTGGAATTCCACAACCTTGACAATAAGAAGCCACCATCTTTGAATTGGTTAGTTTAGTTGGATTGTTACCCCATCCCTATTTTAATTCCATTACCACTTAATGGGCTTGGGCTTGGATTTGGGCCATGGGCCTCTCTATACTTAGAGATGGCCCAATCCAATCTAAACATATAATGGGCTAGATTAAACTCTTTAATCAATACCCAATCCATATAATTAACAAGTGGACTAGTTCAAACTCTTTGAACAAAGTCCAAGGCCTTTGGTCCATCACATATACTAAGTCCATTATCCATGATTTATATAATCCATCTCATGGTCCATGTACATATATATATATATATATATATATTATTTAAAAGGATAATATTAATTTAATCTTTAATTTAATATCTCATATTAAATTAAGGCTAAATTAATATTTGCAATAAATGCAATAAAGTTCCAATCTTTGAATTTGGATTTCGGGATATGCTAGATCCCTGCATATGCGCAAATCTAATTCAATTAATTTAGTTAATTAATTAAACTCCTTAATTAATAATCAAATTAATGTTAATCATCATAAGTGCAATCCTTATGTGTGAGACTTACTAGGTTCAAGTCTAAATGGAAATGAGAAATGATATTAACACTTAATATCATGGAAACACCTTTCCATACTGAATGTGAAAATCTCAATATATTACATTCAGTTCCCATAAGTTGTGAGTGATCCCCAGCATAGATATCACGACTACCCAATTAGAGATGAATGCTATATGTAGATTTGCATAAACCAAAGAACACAATTACCGTGCACTAAATGTCCCTTCATTACAAGATCCCGATATTGGCTAGAGTCAAGGTTTAGTCAAACTCTAATTGCCTCTATTATATGACCTCATCTTAAGTTCAATTCTTGATAAAAATACGACTAGTACTAGAAACTCTTTTCTTGTACCGAAACTCTTTTCGGGTAAGTCGAGTTTGACCTGGCCAGGTACTTATTCATCAAGAATAACTTAGATAGCATAGGATCTTATTCCGGTTTACTCCAGGTAATGAATTCCATCTTGGCCAATCACTCATCCTTACATATAATGAACTAGAGCCACCACACGCCATATACCCATATATAGCTAGCACAGGTATGTAAGCGGTAGCAAACTCTAACCAATCATATGTGGATGACCGTGTCGCCTCAGGTTAAAGGACTATATGCACAATTATGTTCAAGATTGTGATTATTGACTAAAGTGAATTCCCAAGCAATCACTAATCTTGTGTCACTGTTTGATCCACTCATTACATGAGTATCCACATATCTATTTTGATATCTCATATTAAGTAGTATGAGATTCACTACCTTCCACTATCAGTATCACATACCGATCAAGGAAAATAGACAGAGGTGATAGTCTAAAGATTAATACTACCTATATATTAATCCACCAACTATGAACATTTATAGTATATGTACTAAATGAGTTTGTCACTTATATTATCAACTCTTGATAATAAACTCATTTAACATAAAACTAAAGGTAAATATTCAAAAAAAAAACACTTTATCCAAATGAATATTTTATTGCCAAAGGGATTAATGTACAATGGTTACATATAAAATGGCCCTAGGGCACATCAATACTAACAATTTTCCACTTGCACTAGTGCCATTCGCTACAATATTTAAGTCCCATCTTCTCAAGATGGTGGTCTAAGTGGATCAGCCACATTATCGGCTGAAGCTACCTTTTGGATGAGCACATAGCCTTTCCCAACAAGTTCCTTGATAATATGGAAGTGCATTTCGATATGTTTGGATTTCTGGTGAGACCTCAGTTTCTTTGCCAAAGTAATGGCTCCATTATTGTCACAGAAGAGAGGAACTGCCGACTCAATGGAAGGAACAACATCTAGTTTGGAGATGAACTTCTGAATATAAACAGCTTCCTTAGTAGTATCTGATGCAGCTACATACTCGACTTATGTAGTGGATTCAGCAGTGATACTCTGCTTGGAACTCTTCCAGCTCACTGCACCTCTATTACAGGTGAAGACAAACCTTAAGATAGACTTTCTATCATCCACATCTGATTGGAAGTCATAATTTATGAAACATGTAAGTTGTAAGTCACCTCCTCCATATGTTAAGACTAAATCCTTAGTTCTTCTCAAGTACTTAAGGATAGCCTTAACTGCCACCCAATGCTCTAAGCCTGGGTTGGATTGAAACCTGCTAGTCATACTAACAACATAGGCAATGTCTGGCCTAGTACACAATATAGCATACACTAGGCTTCCTATAGCCGAAGCATAAGGAACCTTGGCCATCTCCGCCATTTCCTCAAATGTTTTGGGAGACATCATCTTGAAAAGGTGGATACCATGCCTAAATGGTAACAATCCTCTCTTGGAATCAAGCATGTTGAACCTCTTCAACACTTTTTCCAAGTACAAACTTTGAGATAAACCTATTATTCTCTTCGATCTATCTCTATAGACTCGAATCCCAAGAATATAGGTAGCCTCTCCTAAGTTTTTAATCGAGAAGGTCTTAGACAACTATACTTTCATAGAAGTCATCATACCGATATCATTGCCAATAAGAAGTATGTCATCAACATACAAGACCAGGAAAGTAAGTTGGCTCCCACTAACCTTCTTGTAAATACATGGCTCATCTGTATTCTTGATGAATCCATAAGAACAGATAGCCTTATTAAAACGATGATTCTAACTCCTTGAAGCTTGTTTTAGACCATAGATTGATCTATTAAGCTTGCGACTTTTGAGCTTTCTTCGGATTCAAAACCCTTGGGTTTCTCCATAAAAATCTCTTCCTCAACATAACCATTAAGAAAAGTGGTCTTAACATCTAATTGCCAAACCTCATAATCATAGTGTGCAGCTATAGCAAGAAAAATCCAAATGGATTTAAGCATAGTTACCGGTGAGAAGGTCTCCTCATAGTCAACCCCTTGCCTTTGGCGAAACCCTTTCGCTACTAGCCTAGCTTTATAGGTTTCCACCTTCCCGTCTACGCTAATTTTTCTCTTGAAGATCCATTTATACCCAATAAGTATGATACCTTCAGGTGGATCAACAAGTGTCCAGACTTGGTTAGCATACATGGAATCCATTTCAGTTCTCATTGCTTCAAGCCATTTTGAAGAATCTTTATCATATAAAGCCTCTTCATATATAGTAGAATCATCATCATGAATACTTTCTTCATACACATGTAACTCTTGTATATCATGGAGAAAATTGTATCTCTCCGGAGGATGAGATACCCTACTAGATCTCCTAGGAGTTGGTGTGATGACATCCTTAATTAGAATAGGCTCCTCGGGTTGATTAAAGTCCATTTGATTAATTTGTTGGACTTCTTTAGATGACTCCTCATCTAACATTATCTTCCTTCCTTTGCCATCTTCCTTAAGAAACTATTTCTCAAAAAATATGGCATCTCTGCTTACAATAACAACTTGTTCAACAGAAAGATAAAAGCAATACCCTAAACTATCTTTAGGATATCCAATAAACCTTCCTTTAATTAATTTCGCATCCAACTTATCCGATTTCAGCTTTTTGATAAAAGCTGGGCATCCCCAAATCTTAATATGTTTAAGACTTGGTGCCCTACCGTTCCATATCTTATATGGTATGGTAGGAACGGACTTAGATGGAACTCGATTAAGGATGTAGGAGCCCGTTTGGAGTGTAAAGCCCCAAAGTGATATAGGAAGATAGGTGTAGCTTATCATGGATCGTACCATATCTAATAAGGTACGGTTATGCCTCTCAGATACACCATTCAACTGTGGTGTTCCGGGTGGCGTGAGCTGTGATACAATGCCATGTTCCCTAAAGAACTCTGTAAACTCTGTACTTAAGTATTCTCCTCCTCAATCCGATCGAAGAGTTTTAATACTCTTCCCAGTTTGGTTTTCTACTCGGGCTTTGAACTCCTTGAACTTTTCAAAGGATTCACTCTTGTTCTTCATAAGAAACAAGTGCCCATACCTTGATAGATCATCTATAAAGGTAATAAAGTAGTAGAAACCACCTCTAGCCATTTCACTAAATGGTCCACATACATTACTATGTATGATCTCTAATATATTATTGGCTCTTGCCATTTGTCCAACAAATGGTGATCTAGTCATCTTGCCTTGAAGATAAGCCTCACAATTGGGATTGGATGC
>CATIWO010640714.1:0-10056 GCA_949673435.1 Macaranga tanarius
TCCTCTTCTTTCTTCTCTTTTTCCTCTTTCCTTTCTTTTCTTTCTCTTACGTTCTCTTTTCTTTCTTTTTCCTTTTTTTTCTCTTTTATTCTTCTTCTTCTTTCCACTTAAATCCCTCATATTCCTATTCCTTATCTCTTAATCATTCTACTTGCAATTCTTTCACTCAAGTCCTCATTTTCTTTTACAATTACATCCTTTCAAACTTCCTTTAATAAAACTGAATTATTTCTTATAAAAATATTATTTACTTCCTTATCAACATAATAAACATCAACTCTAATTCACATCAATTTAATATAATTGAATAATTCATAATTATCATTAACTTTAATTAATCTGGTTCAAGGACACGGATGTTACAATTTTTTTTGAACAATGATCAGTTCCTTATTGGAACTTAAGTTAATGCTTCTAATTTTTTTATACATAATAATCAAATATATCCTAAAGATTAAGTAGTTTAGTAGTAAAGTTTCGTTCAAAGTACATATAGGGGTATTAAACTCCGCATGTCACTGAACTTTCATTAAATTTCAAAAAGGATACCCAATTTCAATTTGTTTCTGTTCAATCATTGAATTTTGATTAAATTTCAAAATTGGTCCCCAACATTTTGCCCAAATTTTATATTGGCCCTTATAGTTTTTTTTTATCCAAATTGGTTTATGGAAACGGACCGGAACCGTTCATTGGCCGATTCAGAAGCGGCTGGTTCTGAACCAGATTTAAATTTTTATTATTTTTTACTTTTTTATTATATTTGAATATTTTAAAAATTTTTAAACCTACACAATAATTTTTTAAAATTTAATTAAAATTCAGTGATTGAAAAGAAACAAATTAAAATTGGATATCTTTTTTGAAATTTAATGAAAGTTCAGTGACATGCAGGGTTTAATACCCTCATTATTTTACAACATTAAAATTATCAATGAGTTTTTCTTAATACATTATTATGATTATTGTCAATTGTTTTGTTTTTCATTGAACTTCTGATATATAGACCGCACATGACTAACTTATGGTAACATGTGTAAAAAAAAAAAAAAATTCAAATCAATTAATAAATTCAACGGTCCAATAAAAAAACTACACATAAATATTTTAAAAATAATTTTTTTCATCACTTCACGAGACCCGTTGATAAAATTTTTTATCAACATTAGAAATATAATATCACATGTATAATAAACTGTCAAATAATTAAAGTATATTTATTAATTGAGTATTTAATAACCATTCAAATGATAAAAAATCTCTTTTCATGACATCTGATGGAGACAAATTTTCACAAGAGCTTTCAATTTTTTTTTACCAGGAATTAATGCTGATTTTCATTTCATCATAGATTACTTGAATACACTGTACTATGCACTTTCTCTAGAAGAAGTGAAGAACATTGTTCCAAAAAAAAAAATTCTAACGCGGAACTGTAGTGGACCAATCTTAGTGCCTTGGATACTAAATTCTACATTAAATTGATCAATACCCGTCCTAGTTAGAAAATAATTGTCTTAAAACATACATCATCAACCCAAGAAAATATAACAAGCAGCCAAAAAATTCTCTTGACAAATCAAGAGAAAGAAAATTTTTTTTTTCTATATCTAATTTTTCTCAACAACAGAAAAAAAAAATATTAGTAATGACCATAAAAGATAGAACCATCAGTCTAATTTTTTTTCTTAGTAATTACTCATCTAGAAGCCATTGTCCTTTTCAAAAAAAAAACTTGAATTGAACATGCCATAATTTACAAAAGAAAAAGAAATTAAATCTATCTTATGTTTCAAGTAATTAACTTCAACGTTTATAATATTTTTGGTATCCCAGATCATAAGAGTTTTGATTATTTAAGAGTTGAAAATAGACCAATACTGTATTAGTATTAAGGGTAAGGAAAACGTACGCAACGCCTAGCGTTGTCTCGGATGGGTGCAAAAATACAGTTTGCCCCCTCTAATTTTTATATAATAAATATATAAAAAATTAAAAAATTAAAAAAATATAATATAATTTATGAGTTTGTAAATTATGACACGACGGATTCACCCAGTTCTGTTTTAGATTTTTATCAATTTATTTAATTAAATAATTAAAATATATATTTTTTATTATTAAATAATTTTTATATTATACAAAAAATAAATAAATAAATAAATATATGAGTTTGTAAATTATGACACGATGAGTTCACCCAATTCTTTTATAGGTTTTAGATTTTATCAATTTATTTAATAAAATAATTAAAAATATATTTTTTAATTATTATATAATTTTTTATTATTAATTAAATAAAAATATAATGGTAATTAATGTTTTTTCCTCCCTAGATGGAACTGAACAGAGATACTTATCAAGTTATCAGCTTCCTATTATTTTACCTTCTTAGGTAAATTAAAACAATTCCAGGGGGTCCTTTGTGAAACTGTGCTGGCCTCGGTCATACGTGTGTACTTCATGCGTGACCTCGGTTTCTCTGCTATCTGCAAAATTGCAAAAATTTCCCACATCACGATGCAGACCATCTATCCCCCGACCTGGTTTTGCTTTTTTTTTTTTTTTAATTTTATTAAAGGAGAAACAATATTCTAATATTTTGTTAAATGACTCCCATTTAATTAATTAAGCAAGAACTGAAAGAGTGGAATTCTTCTTAATCGTATCCTTAATTATCAGGATAAATATTCACATGGGCCACCTTCCTTCGTCATCATAGTGTACAGAAACAGAAGTTTCATCATCATTTTCTTTTACGCTTCAGTTTCATCCTTTTTTTTATCTGGGTTCAAACCAAAATTTTTATCCATATCTTCTGATCTTTTTAGGGTGGAGCATTAAGTAACAGGGAAGAGAACTAACACCAGCAATAATGATGCATGCAGCTGATGATGGATCAAGATTTCTTTTCAGCATAAGTCAAAAATCACAAACTCATAGCGAAAACCGGCTAAAATCAAAACGATTCAAGAACTTATGTTTTGTGAATCTGAAATCATTTAAAGGTATTTAGAACAAAAAAACATAAATAAAATTTTGTAAATTTAAACCAAAATTGAGAAAAAAAAAATTGAAGTGCAAAGGAGAGGCTCAGATCCGCCGTTTTATTAATTCAGGCAAGAAAAGGAACACAATAGCGTCCATGGCTGCAACAACAGAGGAGATAGATCTCTACGAAAGAGAAGGACAAAACCCTAATTTCATAAAAGATCAACCTCTGCATTGCCCTGCAAAGAACAACCAAAGCATTCCTTAACCTCTGAATTATTTCGCACTCTGGAACAAAGTATCGTCACAGCCTCTTAATAATTCAATTTCAGCAGCAGAAGAGACAGAAGCAAAAGATGATGATGATAATGATAATGATAATAATAATAAAAGTTCAGGGGTGAAAGTATGCATTTAGCCAAGGCAGTTTATTTCATAAAAAATTTGACGGCGGAGATGCAGAAATCATCGGCTCCGCAGCCATTCAGAGAGGAGGAGGCAACCACCGTACAAACACCCATCCGCCTCCCTGAGAGCAAAGCCTCATTCTTCAACCAAAACACAGAGCGCTTAGCCCTTAAACAGCGACGCATGTTCCATTTTATAGCACATCTACCAGAGAACCGGGGGCATTTCAGTCATTCGATTGTGTCGGTCAAATTAGATTAATTACAACTTTACAAGGGCTGTAAAACTAAAAATTAACTAGCGTAATTAATATAATCGGTTATCACGATGGATGCACGTGAACCGTTGATCATATGGACCACCTAGTACGTTCACTATGATTAACGGTTCAGATGCATCCACGCAATTTTATTTTCGAATTTCACAGTCCTTTATCCACATTTGAATTGAGGGTCGGGTCGGTCTCACGGCCAATCACAACTACCAGCGACGGTTAATCAAAACAAATTAGGAAATTTACGGCCATTCCGATCATAACAGAGCTGCATTGTTCGAGTAACCAAAAAAAATTGAATAAAATAATTATAATAGGGTAAATGAAAGAGGCTCAGATCCGCATAATATAATATTTTGATCAGGCAAAGAGGTTAAAAAAGGAAACCGCCATGGCTGCGACAGACCGGTTGCCGATGAAAATGACCGAAACAAAAGTCGTCATTTTTCAAAGGCCATCCGGGTCACCACGCCAATAAACGGGTTCTTTTAACGGTTTGCCTGATCGGGCACTTCTGGAAGTAGACGACGCATCATCACAGCCTCACATATGTGTGTATATATATATGTGTATGTATGTATGTGTTGGAAGAGAAGAAAAGTAAAGCAAGTAGCAGAATAAGAGATGGCAAGTTATGAAATCATCGGCGCCGACCACCGGCGAGCCTCATTCATTCACTCTTCCAGAAAGTGTCAAAAGCCCTAGTTCTCTGCTCTGTAGCTTTATAGTGGCGCATGACCGGGGCTTTGATTTTGATTTTCCGTTTTTGCCCTTCAGTTGTTGGGAGGGGGGAATTCACTTTGTGAAGGAGGGTTGTTTTAGTCATTATATATAAAAGCATAGTGTAAGCATGGAAAATCATAAAAAAAAAAAAAAAAAAAAAAAGTTGAAGAGAATAATTATATTATACTATTATTTGACAAGGTAATTATTATGAAAATTCAATCAAATGTATATGTAGCTTTTTTTTAAAAAAATTTCGAAGTAAACAATCAAAAATTGTCGAAAATTTGAGTAACTTTTTTTTTTTTTTTAATGTTATTCAATCCTTAATCCTGCAAAATGGTGAAACTCATCTTCATAAATTTAAAAAGAAAAACAAGAATCGAAAACTAATATATACTCATAAAATTGAAATCACACAGATAAATAACACCTAATTACAAGATTGCCAAAATGTTGAAAGCAGGATTTCAATGGATAGCATTTATAATTAGGAGTGAGCAAATGTCGGTTCGGTTTAAAAATGTCTAAAATCAAACTGAACTGAATTTATATTGGTTCGGTTCAATTTAATTTCCAAAATGTCTAAAACCAAATTGAACCAAACCAAATTTTTTCAGTTCGGTTCGATTATTTTTTCTTTTTTTATTTTCTTTTCACCTTTTTTATTTTAAAATATTTTATTTATGTAATTTTACAGTATTCTAATAAGATTTATAAGATATATTAATATTAATTTTTTATATTAATTTTATTTATTAATTTTTTAAAAAATCAAATAAACTTTAGAATTTTTTTGGTAGTAAATAATTTTATTAAGAGTTTTATGTATTTAGAAATTAATATTATTAATAAAATTTAAAATATTAGTAATAAACCAATCAAACCGAACTATAAATATATATATAATTTTAGAATACACTAGAGTTCAGTTCGGTTCAGTTTTATATAGTTTTTTCTCTAAAAACCGAACCAAACCAAACATATTTTGATTCGATTCGGTTTAAACCAAATTAATATTTTATTTTCAAAAATCAAACCAACTGATTCGATTCGATTCAGTTTTTCAGTTTTCGGTTATTTTTTATCACCCCTATTTACAATGGAATAACAATAATTGAAAAATACAAAATGAAAGGTTTCTTAAAAAGCTGAAGAAGCAACCACACCACCATAGGCATAGCTTGAAGAAATGGATGAGGGATTATGCCTTTTTTTTTTCCTTCAACCATTAATTTTACCCCTCTGTTGGATTGCAACTCTGTTCACTACCTCACCAGTTAAGGTAACGAAATAGGTTGCCTGCAATTGAAACATGAATGATATCAAACCATTTACACATACATGGATGCTATAATGTAATGCACTGCACTGCTGGACTAAAACAAACCATTTGGATGATCATTGAATGCAATTTAAGTGAGTGTAGTGAAATGAATTTTTATTTGATTACATGTCATTTGATGTTCAATCAAGTTCTACCTTACATGTATCAATTTTCAACAAAACCAAGAGAAATTATAGAGATGCTTACAATCTCCAGAGAGTTGACTCTGTGCAGAAGAAACCCAGTATCCATTTCTCTGATCACGAAAAGGTCCGAGTGTTAGTTCAAGTTGCACGAGTAAAATACAAGAAAATCAACGTTGAAGGGTTTAGCAGAAGATACTCACTTTTGAAAAGCCAAACTTCTGTTTAAAGAAGCTATATATGATTGAGTTTTAACAGGATCTGTAATGCCTATGTAAGCTACACCATCTTGAAAGGTGTGATTCCCGCAACCCTGTCTGCTCAAGTATGTATTCTGAAAGAGTGAACGCAACTCTATAATTACGTGAATCTATAAGTAAAATCCGAGAGTGCAGAGATCTTTTCCCATGGAAATCCAATGCGAAGAATCTTCACTTACTAGTTCTTACCACTCCATATTTCATAAAGATATGGTGTAGAGGCTCATAAACATGCTTTACTTCGATGTGCTCCTCATTCTGTTCACAAACAACCACTGGGTGGTATCCGACAACTATGAACCTAGATAACATACCACGATTATTCCAGTTCTGTTGAAATCAAAATGAAAATCATAATGCAAGATTCAAAAGAAGAAAACTTTAAACATTCACAGAATGGCAGAACTAGAAAACAACATTATAAAATCTTCAAAACTTTGTGAAACTAGCTTAAGGCCAAAATAACTTGTTAATAAATGATATGACCTGAATTTACCAGTTACTGATGGTAGCCTCTAGTGTTTGTATCAGCCAATTTAACTGATTGTTTCCAAAGCCACTTGTTGATCCCATCAGCATCGAATCCTTAAGAATTTCAAATTAGATTCATTCCAGAAAAACAAAAAAACAATACAATAAACAATAGTGTAATAATAATTCGATATCAAGAAGAGACAATAACAAAACAAAAAGAAATACGATAAACAATAGTGTAATAATAATTGGATATCAAGAAGAGACAATAAGACACAGTATCTTCCTGCTAATAATTTCCAGATATTGAATATTCAAGTGTACCAAAAGTACATAGTTCTCTGTCGTATACAATTATATTTTTAAGGATGAAAAAACTCCAATCAACAAGCTGACAAAAAGGAGCAAGCAATAAAGGTAAATAACAAGCAAAGCAGTTGAAAGTTAGAAGCTAGCAACCTGTGTAATAAATTGAATATCCAGAAATCTTAGAGTTGTGATCTGTTTCCAATTTTAAAGAGAGAACTGGCCTCAACCTTGAAATGGACCTCATCCCCTAAAATTTGTCGTGTTATACAATACCAATGGCCAGCCACAAGTCTCTTGCAGATGAAATTCATTTTTGGAGTTTTTGTTATTTATATGACATTGTCTCGATTCCAGTCTTGCACTAACATCAATATTACACTGTTATCTAAACATAGTCCTGCACCATAGTCCAACTACCACTGCATTCAAGGAATTGCAGAGACAAGACATGGAAGGATGCATAATCATGACACGCTGCATTAGTTCTGCCCACAATCATCCACGTTGTCAATTTACATAGGGATTTAGTTTTCCTCACCTTTGAGTAAGACTTACGATAGCAAATTAAAGTTTTGTCTCAGCTTTCCATGCCTTTCAATAAGACTTACAATAGCAAATTAAAATTTTGTTATGTCCTGCTGTTAGCCAAAGTTTGCTAAAGATAATTAGAAGTTTTGTAAAGTCCTAGTGTCCATGTCCACATTTTAAAACTTTTGTGCTCAGGGCTAGACCACCAAATCTTGGTGGCAAATTTGCAAAACAGTAATTTCAGGAAAATGAGACCAACCAATAATTTTGAAAATATTTTGAAGCAGAAACCTTGACTATCTTTATTTATAGGAGAGGACTAATATTTGAGGATGACGGGGCCCAAAATTCAAGTCATATGTTGTGGAAATTGACCAAGTAGCAAGCTGGGTGTTAAATTATAGATGAAAAATTTGAAAACCATCCCCAATCCAGGGAAATTTAAGAGAAAAAGAAGGCTCCATCATTCACTGAGACCTAAGGCCATAATACATGTAGTTGTTTAAGTTGGTAAAAAATAAATAGTCTTGTGTGTTAGAAAATTTTAATTAGCTGTATACAGAACATAATGCGCGGCCATTAAACTATAACTTGACCTGTCAAAAGAACCATAGACAAAGTGAAAATTGGCACCAACAAAAGGGTAGCCAAGCTCAGATTTCATGCTTCAAAGAATTCTTACTTATCATAATAATGTATTGGCGTCTCTGATAAGCAAGCATAAATTGTGTGAATTTGTGGTTAGACACGTACCTGTAGCATTTGGGCATCCACACCAGCAACAGTTAACATTTTTCCATCTGTCATGTTGATATGCACTAGGAAGCAACCAAGTTCACAGCCCCTTGAAGCTTGAGTATTGTACCTATAGGCATTTCCATTGAGCATTACCCACAGAAGATATTTTATTGGGTTAAAAACGGCCACTACAGGATCCAAGATATGGTAGGTAGGAACAAATGTTGGCAAACAACATAAATGTACCAAAGACAAAAAATGATTGCACGTGTATGGTGTACCAGGGAACATTCATCGAAGAGAAGAGTCTGCTTGCCTGCAAAAGATATACGTAGGGCTGTTGCTAGCTGTTGAAGTTTATGAAAAAATGTATTAAATTGGCAACAAATCATGTCCAAATCATCATTTCCCAAGGTGAAATGATGCCTAGAGTCCCATGTCTGAAACATAGCAATTTGATTTCTTGTTTACAAAGTCTCATAGAAAGCTTTTGGAAGATATATTTTTCACACTTACAATACAGTGGGATCCATAATCCATTGAAGAAGGACAAGTATACAAGAATCCCTAATTGGACGATTTGGGATTCAAAAAGGAAAGAATGAAAAAAGAAGACTGAAATGGAAGAAACAAAAAACCTTACATTCTTTGTGAGTGGATCATCCTCTCCCAGCTCACTAATATTAATCACGAACTCTGCTTTGTAAGCCTTTGCCACATTCTCCATCTTCATGAACATCAACATCAAGAAATCCACTCAAACAATGGAGTACATTAAATATCAAGAGGCAAGAACTTCTGCTGGTTTGACTAAACCAGAATTGACTTTTTTTCCCCTCTCCAAGATAAATGAAGATTATTTTAGGAATAAAATTTGATCTGGCCCTTAAACTTTTCATGAAAATTCAATTTAGCCCAAAATGACCTTTTTTGACAATTCAACCCAGTACTTGCCCAAAATGGATCATTTAAATCCAGCTTTTATCTTTTCATGGAGATTGTACAACCCACACCTGATTAACAATTAAAAAATAATATATAGCCAAAAATAATTTCATTCTCTATTTCTCTCTCATAAATAAAACAATTCCTAATTCTTGTTTCTGTATTCTCTAATTTTCATTCTCACTTTGTCCAAGATGTTGCGGCAAAGATATATCTTTCCATTTAAGAGAAGTTCAGAGTATAGAGAAAACACCATGCAATCTCCGCCCATCAACCAGAATAGCTTCAGTCTGAAAATTCCGATCAATTCCATCACCTCGCCTCCAAATCCTTTCTTGTACACTCTCTGCTTTATGCCAAATTTTCTCTTCTCTTCCATGTTATTGCATTCCTTCATTCATGTTCAAGGTAATTGAAATGAAGTCCAATTTTTTACTTCTCTTCCTTGATTTTTTCCCATTTTTCTCTTCTCTTCCATGTTGGTGGTGTTTCTAAAGCTGTTAAGAAAAATAATATCAAATCTACCTCTAGTAATTTTTTTTTGCTCTATCTTTTTCTCATTTTGATTCAAATTAGAAAAAAAAATAAAAAAGCTATCTCACTTTTTCTTTACTTGCTTGAAAGTTTTGAGTTTTAATAGTATTGGGTAGCTGGAAAAAAATATATAATTGTGTCATTGGATAGCTGGAAAAAGTAGATAATTTGTGCATGTGCATGGAATTATTGAGTGGTACAGTTGTGTGTTTTTGTAAAGGCTTATTTGTAAAAAAAATCCAAACGTTTACAGTTTTTTGCAATTTAATCCCAACCTTTTAATTTTTGCAATTATGTCCCAATTTTTAATTTTTTTTGCAATATTAACACATTAATGAATTTAGTCAAATAAATTAATTCATTAATGTTTTGCAATAAGGCTTATTGGGGTCCACTCTTTGT
>CATIWO010640752.1:0-10290 GCA_949673435.1 Macaranga tanarius
TCGTTTCTCTATATATTATTTTTAAAAATAATTCTAAAAATATATTTTAAAAAATAGACTAAGTACATTTGTTAATTTTTAAATTTTATATTTTATCTGAATTTATCAAAAATAAAATATATTAACATTTTTTAAATATTACTAGATGTGTCTTATATGTTGTAACAATACTACTTAAATAATTAAACTAACTAAAAAGTGTTTATAAATTACCTTGTGTGTGTTTTTCACACACATATAACTCAACATACATATCTCATACATACCTACAAACATACATAATACATAAACACAAAAGATTATTATCATTCAATCATATCATAAAAGGAAAAGGTACAAAAATCCCCTTAACGTTTAGCCTAAGTGCAAATATATGCTACTAACGTTTATCGATGTACAAAAAGCCCCTTAACATTATAAAAATGGTACAAATACGCCCCTCCCACAGACGCTATTTACTGCTCTGATAAACGGCGTCTATTAAGGAGGCGTATCTGTACTCTTTTCATAACGTTAAGGGGCTTTTTGTACCTCGACAAATGTTAGTGGCATATTTGCACTTAGAGCTAAACGATAAGGGTTTTTTTGTACCTTTTTCCTTTTTTTTACAAGTGTGATAGTTCAAGTAATTGTTGCAACCATTTTAAGATAATTTATATTATTTTTGTAGTAGTTTTTTTTGAAGTTAAACTCATGTAAATATATTTTATTAATGAAATAATAATTGTACTATTGTTAGTATTTAATATTTTGAAATTGTTTTGGCTTATAAAACCAAATAATAAATAATAAATAAAAAAAGTACAAAATAATAAAATATGATTATTTAGGATGAAATAGAAAAACGTCACAAAATAATACATTTAGGGAAGTTTTTATTTTCTTTGTATCTATTGGGGATTGGCTTGGCTCTAGTTGGCTTGGCTTAATTTTTCAGAGACGATTTTTTTCGTCTCAAAATATAATGTTTTAGAGACATTTTTTGAATTTCGTCTCTAAGCACTATTTACAATGTCCTATTGCGACGCATGCTGTGACATTTTATTTTCGTCTCAAATACTAATTAGTGATGTTTTTTTTTTTTTGCAGTTTTAGAGACATTTTAGGTACGTCTCAAATTCTCTTTTTTTTTTTTTTTTAAAGTGAACCTCGGCCATGATAGAATCATGTGAAAGTGAAGAAAATTGGGACTTAACCAATTTAAGCTTATATGAAGAAGGTCTGTTGGAAGAAGAGATCAACTTGGAGCGAGAAAGATTTCAAAAACAATCAAATGCAATGAATTACAATGAAGAAAAATTGTGCAACAGAGAAGGGTAACAAATCAATGAGGAGTTTCTATCATCTTTAAAAGATGAAGAATTTGAAAATGGAGTTGTGGTATAATAACAAGAAAAAGATCAAGACAAAAAGATGACGTAAGAAAAGTAAGAGATGAGTTGGGAAGAAAAGATCAAGGACACGATATTGGTTGAAGACAAGCTTGCAAGAAATTGTAGGAAGTAAGAGAAGATGACTCAGAGCGACAAGTTGAAAAAAAAGCAAGATAACACATTGCAGCTAACAAGTGATGAGAAGAAAATTGTACGCAGCAAAGATTACCATGATCAAGATGCACGTGGAGTTCCAAAAGTTGAAGGTACAGAGAGTCGGTGCTGAGGGGAGTGTAAAGAAAAGCATCACCATCTCTGTAGAAACTTCCACCATGAACTACAATAAAATAAACAATACTAGAAGTATCTACAATTAAGAAGCTCCACCTCCATTATAAGAATAATCTAGAAATGTAAAGATATTGCTAGTCACCGATAAAGAAATGTTTTTGTAGTAACCGACTTAGGCAATTATAAATAGGGGACAGTGGCTAAGTGAAAGTGTGTTCAACAAATGAGCAAGTGCTGCGTGTAGAGAGTGTCTTGTGTATAAAATATTAGTGTGCGGGTGAAATGTAAGTGAAGTGTGCAAATAAGTGAGAGGTAAAAGAGTGTGCAAGTGAGTGACGTGAGAGAGTGTGTGCATGCAAGAAAATGAGTGTCCAATAATTAATATTTGTTTGTGAGTGTGTGAAGTGTTAGTGTGAGTATTGTACAAGTTCTATTGAGTATAATGAAATAAGTTTCTTTCAATTGAGTCATCCATATATTCTACACAGTAGACTTCTCCTCATAAATTGGAAGTCAGGCAAGTGAACTGTAAGAACTGGATTATAACTCAGATCGAGTCTCTTCAGATTCGGAAGCTGGAAAATAGCTTCACCAATCAATCCACATCCATCAAGATGGAGAGATTCTAAAGATGAGAAATTTGCCAAGAAATCAGCTGGTACCTTTAAAGAAATGTCGACGTCTGGCAGATGATGTTCCTTTAAATTAATCATGCGTTGAACTACACCTCTCAAACCAGCAGGCTTATGGAGCTTCAAGTCATAATTATAAGATAGATCGAGGGAAACCAAGGTGGACAGATCAGAGAGTTGTGTGGGATATGGCCAGAGAATCTTGAATAGGAGAGGTTGAGATGAGTTAGGCTTGAGAGACTGCCTATTTCTGGTGGTATTTGAGAAAAGGTGAAGTTGTTTGTTGCAGTTGAGAGTATCC
The DNA here is from genome assembly GCA_949673435.1 of Macaranga tanarius. NCBI lineage: Eukaryota > Viridiplantae > Streptophyta > Magnoliopsida > Malpighiales > Euphorbiaceae > Macaranga > Macaranga tanarius. Next base: position 2,598 of record CATIWO010640752.1, read on the forward strand.
AAGTGACAACTGTTGCTGAGGTCCAAGCTTCTGACATGATTGGTTTTATTATCACACCCCAAACAAGCCCACGAGCAGCACTCGCCTCTTTCTCATAATTTCCATGTTTTAACTTTTGCACAATCAAAATAATAATAATGGCAACTATTGGTACTGACAAAGCTTTGCTTGAATTGCAACAAGGCAGACCTCTCATTATTGTGGCAGCGTGGCTGTCTAGACGAATAAGAAAATGCTATGATCAAATGACAGAGTATAAGCATGGAAAACAACAAGAAACAATTACAAGATGAAGGTAAAGATGACTCCATTTTCAATAATTATTTGTTAACAACCAGTTTAGAAAGTATACAAATAATAAGGCATTGATTTATACTAAATTATTAAAATATGTGATAAGTGACTACAATATAAGGAAGATGATAGTATATTATTATTTTTTACTTTTTCTTCAGAAAAATTAAAAAGAACTAGTTTACAAAGAATTATTAATTTTGAATTACTCTCCATAATTATGGCCATTACTAGGATAGAAATTTTTAAGTCTTTGCCTGAAACTCCCTTGTCAAACTAATTAAGTGCCAACTCCCAAGACTTTGTTAATATGGAACAAATGAAGAATTGCTGCAGATCTACCGATCAGTAGATTGTGAGATGCCCAAAATTTATTTGGATGAAAGCTCGATTGTTGATTAGTAAACCGCTTGTCATTTCATGAGTTTACTTAAAAATATATATATATAGACCGAGACTTGCAACGGCATTGTACCAACCACTCCAATTGGCTAATTAGTCTGTATTATAAGATTTATATAATTTACAAGTATGGCCCGCATTTGATAAAAATAATATGTTCGAAGGAGATTGAAATTTGGAATGAGGTTGAATTATAATGCCAAATTGGTTGCAACTTCGACCTTACTTCAAATGCAACTTGCTGGCACATTTGGTTAGCAAATTTGATATGGAATTATAAATTAGTGACGAAAAATGATGTATTGCTAAATTTGGAGAAAATTAATGTTTGTATAATTAGTGACTAATTATGAATCGATACAAATTTCCAAATTCGTCATAAATACAAAAATTAATTTTTTAATTGAAATTTAGCAATATACTAATGCTTTTTTTTTTTTTTTTTTAAAGAGCATATGTTGCTTAAAGTAAAATCTCCTCTACACCTTAACCCTTTAGTTGCTTTTGCTCATTTAAGCCATAAATTTTGGAAATTGGAGAGAAGGTTCTTTATGTCTTTAGGTTTAGGGAATGAACTTGCAAAGATTAGATTTTAAATTAGGAAAAGGTACATTTAGGACCTTCATGTTTAGTTCAAAGTTTACATAGATCCTTAAAAGTTTTTTTGGATTAAACACAAACCTAATATTGCTGAATGAGGTCATTTAGCCCCTTCAAACAAATCTGATATTTAAAACAATTACAATATGGTCCTTGAAATTAATTTTCTATCAAAATATGTTAAATTTTTTAAATTAATAAACAAAATCATCCTTAATTTTTAATTAATAATATAATTCTTGAAAATTTATTTTATTTAATTGTCAAATTTTCTATATTAAATTATAATTCTAAATATACCTTTAAATTGATTTTAAGAATAAGTCTAAAGTTTAACTAATTTCAAATAGATCCTTATTCCTGAATCATCCTTTCACCCATACCATCTCTTTCAAGCATCTTCAACTAATATCTCCATAAAAGCACCACCACCGCTGCTATTACTAACCACCAAATCCAACACCACCATCACTTTCATAAAATCCACAACAACACCACCATCAATCCATCACAAATACATATATCCAAAAAAATCATCAGAAACACAACCACTTTTATGAAATGCATATCTAATACAACAACAACAATAAGAATCCACATCTGCTTCAATAACTCGCACTAGTGATGGTGGTGATTTTGAATCCACATTGATATGCTTCAATAACTTTCTCTCTAGAAACAATGGCACCAAATACATAGAAGAAATCGATAGGGAAGAAGCCAACAGAGAAGGCATCAGAGACAAAGAAGAAGTCAAAGGCTGGGAAGAAGCTGCTAAAGCAACGCAAAGCAGCTATAGTTGGATACAAGAAATAAGAGAATGAAAAAAAAAAAAGCACGGAGATGTATAAGATCTATATCTTCAAGGTGTTGAAGCATGTCCATCCTGATTTGGTAGATTTAGGTTTTTTATAATGATTTTTTTTAGAAGTGATTTAATAATTTCTAGTATTTATTTTTGTGTGTTTGTAATTAAAGATTGGATCTGCTCGATCCTGATGAAATGAAATGAAATACAGAATTTGCTTAATGATGATCATGTAATTGTTTCTACTTAAATTAAACAAAGCATAATTGTTTCATAATTTCAATCTTTTTATTTACTTGTAGCTCTTTTCTTTTATTTCTAATAATTTTAATTTATGATATTGATTTTTTTATTTGTTCAATTAAATTAGTAAATTTTTACTAGTATTTGATAACTATTTATATAGTCAAAAGTTATTTAATTAATTAATTTTTACTGATAATATAAATAAAATATAAACATTAAAAGAATGGTAGAAAGAAGCGTATAAATTTTGGTACAAAATTGATGAACCTTATTTCAAGTTCGGCAATTCTTACACCAAAGAAATAAATTAATAAAGTTGAACTTGCATATAAATCAAACACAACAATCAAAGAAATAAAAAAAAATAAATAAATAAAAGAAAACAACAACAATAATAATAATTGTAACATCTGTGTCCTTGAACCGGATTAATTTAAGTTAATGATAATTTAAAATTATTTTATTATATTAAATTGGTGTTAATTGGAGTTGATTGTTATTATTTTGGGTAAATAATTAAGAAGTTGATTATCTTGTATTAAATTAATGGGATGTTGTTGAGAGTTGATAGTATTATTGTCGTGAGAAATGATGAGAATGAATATATAAGAAATAAAGTTGGATTTAATTGAATAGAAGTTTGGAAGGATGCAATTGAAAGAGAAGTTAGGATGTAAAAGTAACTAAAGAATGTAAATGAAGTTAGAAAGAAAGAAGAGAAAGGAAAGGGATCAAAGTGGAGAAAAAGAGGAAGAGTTGGTGGTCTGCACAAAAGAAAGCATGGAGGAAAGGAAGGGGAAGAATAAAAGGGAAGGAAGAGAAGAAAAAGAAAAAGAAGAGGAATCCAAATTCAGAATAAGAAAATCAAGAATCCAGCATGAGAAAATAGTGAGTGGATTTTTAAGAAAAGTTTTATATGTATTTTGTGGTTGAATATTGTAATTGAAGTTTTAATTATTTTGAGAAATTTAAATGTAGATCTAGGCTAAATTGTGAGGTTTTTAGGATGTATATGAGTTTATCTTTAGCTTATAGCTATTATATGAACTTTTGGTGTGATTAATTTTCTTAAAAATTTCAAGTTTTGGTTATGGGTTGTTGCTGAATTCAAACCAGAGGTCGAACAAGCGGTGCCTTTTTGCAGAGGCGATGCCTCTGTTAGTGGTGATGCCTCTGTAACTAGCAGTCGGTGCCTCTGCACCGTGAAAGCGGCGCCCCTATGCAGAGGAGGCACCTTTGTAACCTTAATTTCACTTTGTTTTGACTGTTTTTAATTTAATTGAAGGGTAGACTTGAACCGAACCCTAGAATAACATACCAGAACATTTGAGATGTTAGAAAACGAGTTCGATCCTTAAGTATTGTCATATGTTGATAATATTTGAACTAAAGAACTTGTAAGATATATGAATACCATATATTACTGAGTCTCAGACAAAGAGACTGAATTATATTGTGAATGATAGAATATCAAAATGGCAGAATTATGCCCTTGCAATGAATGTAAATGATATACAAGTACAAGCTTTAAGTTGATCAATTCATGAATAATTAACAAGGAATATATATATATATATATATATATATATATATATATATATATATATATATATATATGGGATGAGTTGGGAAAGAGGAATTGGCCGCTCGATTGATAACTGTCTTTGAGATAGTGCAGGAATTCAGAGGTGCCTTGGGACGAATCCTTGTAGTTGAAATGTATACATACGATACTATTGTGAATGATTCTATAATTTGGCCAGTGTGGGCCATGAAAATAGAAGTTGAGATGTTATGAGAGAGCTATTTGTATAGTGCTGTTCATTCAGGAAAAGGTTGAGAAATAAATCCATTATGAGATAATTGTATGAAATTATTGTTCGAGAAAGATATGAACGACAATATTGCTGAGTGTGCAAATGAACAAAATTCTCAACTCTAATGGCAATTGAAATGAATAATTATCTAACAAATCAAATCAAGGAGTATGATATGATAAGTAATTCAATTTATATGAATTACCATAGTAATTGTAACCTAAAGAATAAAGCTCTCAAGTGTATTGATTTGTGAATTGTTGAAATTTATATGGATTTTTGTATTATTTATAATTGGGTAATAAGACCCCAGTTGTCTTGAAATTATTAATGGTTGAATTTTTAAAGAAGTTAAAGATTTAAAATAATGATTTATTTGCATTGAGTCTCAAATTTTGAGAAAGAAATCTATGATCTTTATTATGCTTTGGTTTGCATTATTTATGAAAATATTCAAGTATTTCTCATGTGATGGGAACCTTTTATTAAATGTTTTTGAGAGAAAGAAATATTATTCTTATAAAAGTTAATTTGATAATGGTGTATATTTGTGAGTATTAAACAACTTTCAAAATATTGTTGTATTTAAGATAAAGTACAGTTTGGATAAATATTTTCCATTTAAAGATTTACTAGCTGCTCACTGGGTAATTTTCTTTCGGAGTTACTCACCACTATTTTTAAAATATTTTTCACAGCCTAGTTATAGTCTAGCATTGGAGTATGGCAATCCAGTAGGCCACTATGGTATATGAGGTCACAGTTGCAGAGACTTTGGTGAGATACATAGTATGCCATGACACATATGCTGAGTTAATTTTCAAGGTTACGGTCCTACCGATTGGAGCTAATGCACGTGTATCATCTGTGTGAGAGGAGCATTTAAATAGCGTTTGTACCATTTTTCGAGTCTACTATGCCACCTCGCTGGATGTCTAGCTCACCCTTACTTGGGTGTGATGCAGTCTTTATGATGCATCTTTTTGTCTTTTTGCTTATAGCCATTTCTACACCCTCTAGTGCTTGTTATGCGACTTTATTTTTGAGCCATGGAACTAGATGTATTAGTTGAGGGTTTTGGCTTAGACATGTTGCTTCTACTACCGGACAGAAATCTGAGACTCCTGAGAGATAGATGCTAGGGCAATTGATTATGTACTGTTGTATTAATTGTTTAAGCATCTAATACTCTCCTTTATATTTTAATGATGTATATATAAACATGCTTTGATGGAGGGTTAGTACCTTTGTGCTTGATATTATATATGTTATTTGGTGTGTTTGCTAAGTAATTATCTTACCATCTAGAATTGTCAAATTTTAAATATTTGATAGAAATGATGTTGAATGGCATGGAGAATGTGAGAGTTGCAATTATATAGAGGGATTATTTAGTTACTCAAATTATGGTGATTTTATCAGCAAAAGTATCAAATAAATGAAACGGTTCAAATTTGCACAGGTTTCTATATTACATTTAAGTGAATGTATTATTAAATTAAGATCTCTTGATCTATATTGCGAGTGCATAAGTAAGAGTTAATTTAATTATCAGGTGCATTTGGAAAGGATTTTGGATAAATAATTGTGTATTAGTTATAAGGGACAGATAAGGCGTTACAATAATACTAAATTTCAATTTCATTTAAACTTTTATTTTTAATTTAATTATTTTAAATTATAATTTAATTTAAGAAAATTATAATTGGGTAAAATAATTTTTCTTAAGAATTATACTATTAATAAAAAATTAAGGGTAATTTTATTTATTGATTTTTAAAAAATTAAAATATTTTGACAGAAAACGAATTTCAAGGATCATATTGCAATTGTTTTAGATGTCAAAATTTTTTTAAGGGCTAAATGATCCAATTCAGTAATATTAAATTTGTGTTTAAGCCAAAAAAAAAAAACTATTGAGGGCCTATTTAAACTCTGGACTAAATATGAAGGGCCTAAATGTACCTTTTCCCTTTTAAGTTTTAAATATAGGCTTTTACTATGGTGCAAACATTAGTATCTATACAAATAGAATTACAACCGTTTGATTAATTTTTATTTAATTACAACCATTGATTATCTTAATGTATCAATACATGTAAAATATATCAATGGTTATAATTAATTAAATTTTAATCTAACAGTCTTAATTTCAGTTGTATAGATACAACCGTTTGTACTGTAGAATGACCCATAAATTTAAGCAAAAAGAAATAAATAAAACATACCTACTTCTTCTTCTTCTTTTATTTTTATTTTCACCTTTTTTTTTTCGGTCTCTCATTTACTTTGTAGAGTGTGTTATAGTCATAGAGAACCCATTTTTTATTCTAGTCAAAAATGAGATATTTGTGATTTCATATGATGCATGTTTTTGCATAACAAAAAAAGAAAAAGAAAACACTACTAGAATGTAGCGAATTACCGACGGATTTTAGCGACGGACAAATTTCTGTCTCTAATTACCGACGGAATTTAATTTAGCGACGGATTGGCGACGAAAAAAATATCTGTCGCTAAAAGCCTAAAAAATTCGGGCACCCGAAATACCGACTAATTAACGACGGACTGCACTGTCCGTCGCTAATTTGTGATATTTAGCGACGGACAAACTGTCCGTCGCTAAATGTCGGGCTTTAAAAAAAAAAATACATAACTCTTTTTTTTCCTCTCTCTCTCTTCCCTCTCTTTCTCCTCTCTCTTTCTGCTCTCCCTCCCTCCCCTCGTCGCCTGACCCGACCCTCTCCCCTCACCGCCCGACCCGACCCTCTCCCTCCGCCGCCTCCCTCCCCTGCCGGCAGCCGACACCGCGAGCAGCCCCACCCTCTTCCCGCTGTCCCTAGCTCCCCTCGCCTGTCCCGAACACGAACGACCCAGCTGCCGGCGCTTCTTCTCCAGCTTATGGGTGGCGGCTTCTTCTCCAGCTTCTGACCGGCGGCTTCTTTTCCTCCTCCCTCCTCTCCACCGTCGGCTTTCTCCAATATTTCGGTGAGTTGCTCTTTTTTTTATTTTTTGCATTTTTTTTATAACTTCTATTGCTAATTAATTTATTATTTGTGATTATGTTTACAAAAAAATAATTGCATAAATTAGTTTGTAATGCTAAATGGTTGAATAATTTTTTTATATTTATTATATATTTTTTATTTATTTTTTTATTTTATAATTATTTATGTGGTAGTAAACACATAATACTTTAATTATAAACAAATTAATTAATATTTATGTATTATTTATTTACTCTATGATTTTATTTTAATATGTTATATTTTGCACTACTACAAGAATAGAAAAATATTGATGGGATATATGAAAAAAAAAAATTAAAATCATAATAAATAATTAAAATAATTTTTATTTTTAAGAAAATGATGGGATATATGAAAAAAATAAATTCAAATAATTACTTTCAAATAATATTTCTATTTATATGTAGAATTGAATTAAAAAAATTCAACTTTCATAAAATAAGGGTCAATTTAAAAGTTAATTAATTTCAAACTTGAAGTTCAATTAGTTTACTTTT
>CATIWO010640914.1:0-16087 GCA_949673435.1 Macaranga tanarius
AGCAAGTCAAGAAATCTTCAAGGAGGATATCTACATTCAAAGTTCTATCTTTCTTTCTTAGTACTTTATTTTCCTTCTTGTTGCTATTTTAATTATATTTATCATGTATCTTGGCTAGGCCATTGTTTGTTAGAATTGTAAGGAAGAATGAATCAATGAATTATATTTTTATTTTATGTTATGTTAATGGTTTGAATTCAATTATGAGTTTGAATGTGTTGTATATACTTGATCACCATATATGATGTTTTAATGAAGTATGTACACAATGAGAGTTGGTGCATTTCGGTGGATATATAATTGAATTCTATAAAGGCAATGAAATCACTTGGAGATAAGGGTTTCTACTTAATAAAAATTATAAGCCTTGCATAGTAATAATATGAATTATGTTTATCTCTACAATAACATGAGAATGCTTGTAGACTCTAAATGAATTACCCTTTATTGACAATGAGAGTTGCATTGAAGGACTTTATGTATATATGACAATGAGAGTTGCATTTATGCCTTATACCATGTTTATAATCATTTTATGTTGCTATTTGTTTATTTTGTAATTCTTGGTAAATTCCTACTTGTAGTTCTAATAAAACATATTTAACTTGATATTTAGAATAGTTAGAATAATTAGTGTAGTTAGTAATTACTTAGAATAATTAGAATAATTCAACAATTGTCATTATTAATATTTTGCCTATCCATTTTATTATCTATTCGGTTAATATAAAATTTACAAGTTCCCAGTGTTCGACACCCTACTTACTCTATACTTAGTCTTAGAGACTAGGGTATTATAGTTTGACCCACACCATTGGGCCATTAATAAGATAACTGTCAGGTATCATTTTCCTATTCCTAGATTGGATGACTTACTTGATCAGCTTAGTGGGGCTATGATTTTTACTAAACTGGATTTAAAGAGTGGGTACCATTAAATTCGGATTAGAGCTGGAGATGAATGGAAAACAGCTTTCAAGACGAGAGAGGGCTTGTATAAATGGCTGGTAATGCCATTTGGGCTATCAAATGCACCAAGCACTTTTATGCGTGTCATGAATCAGGTTTTACGGCATTTCATTGGTAAGTGCGTTGTGGTGTATTTTGATGATATTTTGGTGTATAGTGTTAATCCAGATAAGCATCTTAATCAATTGCGAGAGGTGCTTAATGTGTTGTGTAGGGAGAAGTTCTATATTGCTGTTAAGAAGTGTGTGTTTTTAACTCCTAAAGTGTTATTTCTTGGTTATATGGTTTCGGGTAAGGGGCTGCAAGTAGATGAGTCCAAAGTTGTTGTAGTGAAAAATTGGCCATGACCTAGTACCATTACTAAAGTAAGGAGTTTTCATGGTTTGGCTTCATTTTATAGGTGTTTTATTCCGCATTTTAGTAGCATTATGGCACCTATTACTAATTGTATAAGAAAAGAGGGTAAGTTTGAGTGGACAGATGAGGCTGCAAAGGCGTTTGAGTTGATTATAACACGCCTTACTACAGCCCCAATTCTAGTGCTACCAGATTTTCATCAGTCTTTTGAGTTACATTCAGATGCTTCGAAAGTGGGGATTGGGGCAATATTGAGCCAGAACAGCAAACCTATGGCATATTTTAGTGAAAAGTTATCGGGTGCTAGGCTACGTTATAGCACTTATGATGTTGAATTTTATGCTGTAGTGCAGGCTATTAAACATTGGCGTCACTATCTATTTCAGAGGGAGTTTATTCTGTACACAGACCATGAGGCATTGAAGCACTTGCACAGGAAGGATAAGGTTTCTACTAGGCACGTGAGTTGGGTTGCTTATTTACAGAGATTTACTTTTATGGTGAAATATAAGTCTGGTGTTACAAACAGGGTGGCTGATGCATTGAGCAGGCGTAAGGGTTTGTTGACACAGATGTCTATAGAGGTTCCTGGTTTTGAGTCCTTTACTGATTTACTTGAGACTGATCCTTATTTTTCTAGTTTTTTGGCTAGAGTCCAGGCAGGTAAGAAAATAGAATTCTTTGTGCATGATGGCTTTCTATTTAAAGGTAATTAGCTTTGTGTCCCCGATTGTAGTCTACGCTTAAAGATTATTAAGGAATTGCATGGAGAGGGACATGTTGGGCGAGATAGAACTTTGCAATTGGTTTAGGCTTCTTATTTCTAGCCTACCATTCACAAAGAGGTGGAGAAACTAGTGTAAAGGTGTCAAGTGTGTCAAGTTTCGAAGCGGACAGTAACTAATACAAGATTATATATGCCATTACCTATTCCAGAGCAGCCTTAGGTGGATGTTAGCATGGATTTTGTGCTTGGTTTACCATATACACAGCAAGGTAATGACTCAATTTTTATTGCAGTTGATTAGTTTTCAAAAATGGTGCATTTCATTCCGTGCAAGAAAATAATAGATGCTATTCATGTTGCTCAACTATTCTTTCGAGAGATTTATAGGTTGCATGGTTTGCCTATATCTATTGTGTCTGATAGAGATACTAGGTCTCTTAGCCATTTTTGGCGGAGTTTGTGGAAAATGGTACATACCCAGCTGAATTTCAGTAGTGCCTATCATCCCCAAACCAATGAGCAAACTGAGGTGGTGAATCATTCTTTGGGTAATCTATTGCGATGTTTAGTTGGTGAGCATGTGAAAGGTTGGGATCAGAAGTTATGTCAGGCAAAGTTTGCCCATAATCATGCTGTTAATAGGAGTACTGGATTTAGTCCTTTTGTAGTGGTGTATTCTATTGTGCCAAGAGGACCACTAGATTTTTTGCCTCTTCCGACTAAAACCAGAATTAATGGGAAGGCTGAGAATTTCATGCATGGCTTGTTGGATGTTCATCAGGCTATCCATGATAATTTGATGAAGGCTACGGGCAAGTATAAGCAAGCTGCGGATAAGAAATGAAAGCATGTTGAGTTTGATGTGGGGGATTTTGTATGGGCCATTCTTACTAAGGAGAGGTTTTCTGCAGGTGATTATAACAAGTTGTCTACCAAGAAGATTGGACCGGTGGAAATCGTTAAGAAGATCAATCCTAATGCCTATCATTTGAAGCTACTAAGTCACATTCGTACTGCTGATGTTTTCAATGTTAAACATTTGATTCTTTATGCAGGTGATTCTTCTGATGATGACAATTCGAGGGCAAATTTTGTCCAGCCTGGGGAGAATGATGCAGATGAGATTGCAAGTGCTTTCATGGATAAATTTGAAAAATTATGATAATGGCATTTTCAAAATTTCAGGCAACTTTGGAATTTCGGATTTTTGTGAATTTAGAGCCCAATTTCATTGGAAACGGGCGAAGGATAAAAAATACAAGCTATGCTCGTGATGTTTGTTGCTTTTCGGCCAAATTCTATCGTTTAGGCCTTAAAAATGTATTTTTATATTTTTTTTTGGATTTTCATAATTTCCTATTTTATTTAGGATTATGTTTAGGGTTTTCTATTTAAGGGGGTTTTTTTATTGTTTGGAAGACAGTTTTGATGAATGAATTGATTTCTTAATTTCCCCAAAATTCTGTGAATTTTATTGCCTATTCTCTGAATTTTAGAATTGCAGGTTATAGAAGATTATTTCCGGTATTCGTGAGTGAATCAACGAAATACAATATTTATCTTATTTAGACTTTTGCTATGTTAGTTTTTCAATGAGCAGTCCAGCCATAAATTCTTCTTACATGTTGATTTTTTCTCCCTTTAAGTCCTCAATCAGCTTGTAGTATTCATTAATCAGCACCTTGATATCCTTGTCTTCAGCGATCTCCCATATATAGTAGTTTCTAATAAAATTTTTTTGTTTTTCAGCATCTTCAGTAGTATATTGAGTGGTCTTTGAACCCCAGATTAGCTTGGCTTTCTTAGATGCACAGTAAACATAAAAAAGGTCATTAGAAAGGGTGCTAAGGATGGTGTGTCTGCCAACCTTATTCGCATGAACCCATAGGTCGAGTTGTTTGGCAGACGATTCAGCAGGTTTAGGATTTAGCAATGCAAAGGCAACACCGTGCATGTCCAAAATAGAGAAGACCCGCTCTTGCCAGCATTTGAAATTGTCTTCGTTGAAGACCTCAATTTTGGAGACGTTAGAGAATGGCTTTACATAACCAGGTTATGGAAGAATAGGCGTAGCAAGAGGGGCAGAGAACTAGGCTATGGAAGAATAGGCACAGTAGGAGGGGGCAGAGCAGAATGAGGGAGAGCCCCGTCAGAAGCAGGACTAGAGGTGTTATTGGTAGTCAGGTTATCTGTTGCCATATTTATCCTTTAGAATGTTGGTGATATTGGGTAGCAGACAAGCTTGAGGCATGCTATGCACTGGGCTAAATAATAATTCACCCACATAGAGGAGAAAAGAAAAAAGGGCGTATCTCCCAGGATATAACAAGCTCTTCTGAAAATCTTAGGAGCAGGAAATAACATAATTAATTAATTATAATATTTTCTTTTTTTTTTCTATATAATGTACCCAGCTTTGTATTTGTTTTTAAAGCAAGTTGTAGAGACGTGGAGGAGAGAAAAATCAGGTAAATGATAACTGGCAAAATGTGGTTGAGAGATTTTTGGTTTTAATAAGTTAAAAAAAAACCTTTTCGGATAAGCTATTAGCCAAAATAAAAAATTAAATTTTAAATTTCAAATTCAAAAATAGAAAAATAATTAAAGGAAGCTTAGACTGGACTAACGCGTAAGGGGGGGGGGAATCCATTGTTTTACACTACAATCAGACTTTTGGCCCGAATTCTATGTGTGCCTGAGCCCATTCCTTTCCTTTGGCTCTTTACAAGCCTAAGAATGCATATTTGATAATAAACTAGTAAAAAGCCTTGTAAACAAGCAATGTGGGACATTTTGGTTTTGGATTTTTAAAATACACCATATATATACAACATTAATAACTTCACTACAGCCGAAGAAAGTTACATAGCTCATTGCAAAGATGAGCCTATTTTTAACACCACCGCCACTGGGTCGTCACCAACACTGCTGTCGAAGAGACCACCACCAATGCCAGTGCTGTTAAGACCGTCATCACCGAAACCCATTATGAAAAGAAGCCCGACGTCGCTCCCCAAGCTGCTATCATCATTGCTTGCCTGACCAGGGACTCTATTATTGGCACATCAACAAGTTTCATCAATCCTAGGCTTCATCTTGTTCATGCTTCACCATCAATTTTTGCTTGCATTCACCATTAAAAGTAAAAAAAAACTCTTCAATTACTGCTGTTGAATATGTCAAGGCCAGTCTTCGCTTGCCTAGCTCATTCCAATCCCTAGCATCGTTCTTTATTACTATCACATCACTGGGTTGAAGCCAAGTGGTCACCTGGTCGGCTACACCAGACTGCATCACCTTTACATTTCACGTTGGAGTTGATGCCTTGGATGGAACTGAACCTATTCTGCCTGAAGTAAAGATTGATGCAACAACTACTTCAGCCTAAGCTATTGTTATTGCTCAAGCCGCTGCCTTCAATGAAACTAGGCCTATCAACATTGATTTTTTCAACAAACTGAGATGAAGTCCCAATCCTAAGTACACCATCAAATTTCAGTAACACCACGTTAACTTCTCAAGTGATTTCATGAGAGTACTTTTCTTTAAATTACTCGAATTGAATTGTGGTATTGATGAATAATGCTTGAATTGTAATTGGCTATATGTTGATGTTTAAATTGATACTTGTACCAATTTATGGATGCCATAATATTGGTGATGTGTATTATGATTTATAGCATCAGAATTTTATTATTTTATTATTTTCTTATTTTCTTTGTGCCCTTGGAAGTGCTCTCTCATGGAATAATTAATTAATGCCCTTGACAGCCAAAGGGACATACTCAGCCTCACTCCAGGTTGATTGACATTGAGTCTTGAGCTTGTAGAATGGAGTGATAAATTCCTTAACAGATTCTCTAGGAATTTGCTAAGCTCTAGTTAAATTGGCTAAAGTGATATCTGGTAAAGGCTGATAAAATTCATTATGGAACTTTTCTTCCAATTCTTTCCATGTGTTGATTAAATTTAATGAGAGGTAAGTGTACTAAGTGAAGGCTAATTTGGTGAGAGAATTGCTAACCAGTAGTAACTTTCAAAAATCATTTCCTATTGCTTCTTCACATGGGACTGAAAATTGGGCAACATGCTCAATTGTAAATTGATTTGGTTCCTCTCCTTAAAATAGCTCAAACTTTGGCACCTTATATCCCTTTGAAAAATTGAACACTTTGTCGATCCAATTCAGATAAGGTTTGAAATACATCAACCTTTGTATAGGTAAAAAATCTATCCCCATTTGCTCTAATGTGTACCGCAATAAGGTTTGATCAGCCTTGAGAGGCCGATATTCATACCTATAAGGCTGTTGGGGATCTAGGGTAGCTTGACCTATACTTGTTTTGGCCTAATTGCCATTTCATAGTTCAATAATATGCCCATACTAGTCATAAGTGAAGATGTTACTAGGCTGAGGTTGAGTAGGAAAGGCTTGAGCATTTGGAGGCTGAGCAGTTGGGGGCTAACAATTATTGGTATATCTAAACTCAGTTTTGTCAAGCCTTTCGAGAATTTGAACATTCCTATATTAGAGGTTTGGCTGATTAGACCTTTGCCCTTCATTATGTTGCCTTGGGACCTCTTAGCTTGGTCTTCCCTCTAAAATTGATACTACTCGCCCAATGCCACTAAAAATTTCATCCAATTGTTTCCTTGACTCTTGCTGAAGAATCTAATTATTCTCAAGAATTAGCTTAAGCACAGTTGACATCTAGGCAATCATGTCATTGAACATTGAATGATTCTTTCTAAAGACCTCATCATGTAAGGATTGTATATCATCACGACTCAATGTAAGTTGCCTCCTTAGAGGCAAACTTCTATCATATTCCTGCTCAATTTCCTATTAATTTATGGATCTAGAGTCACACTAAGTGCTTCCAGAAATGCGATCAGTGGCATTCTTGGTCAGAGCAGGGGTTTTGTCTCCACTCTTATTTGCCATACTTGATTGCTTTGATGATCTTGTCTACACAGGTATACAATGGTCCCATCGAGCGTGCTACAAAGATGTTTACTAAATAAAAATTTAATAATATATTTAGATTGTTTGAATTAGGTCATGTGAGCCTTTTACAAGAACACAAAAATAAAAAAGAAGAAAATTGATTTATTACCAGCACAAGATAATAATAGGACTAGAAAATAGATTCTAACCCTTTTAACTTACTAAAATTGAATTTAATAAGAATTTTTACTTTGTCGAGAAGCACAATCACTGGGATTAAACAAAAGAACAAAAGACAAAATAAAAGCTTTGATAGCCAAAAGTTGAGAGTTTTTTATGAATGAATTATGTAGAGATTTTATTATCAAATAATTAGCTATTTTTAGTGCTACAAACCTAAGAATTAATCTCTAAATATAACACTAATAAAGAAAATTCTAGTCAAATGCTAATAAAATAATCATATCCTAATAAAATAAATAGATGAATGGGCTTCATATATAATAAAACCAATAATAAGAAACTAAAGCCCATAAAATGTTTTGGGCTAATATAAACACTATGGTATAAAAATAAGTTAGCACATCTAAATTTTTTTTTTATATAAAACTAAAAAGTCTCTTATAAATACAAACCATTATAGATAATAGATACTAAAAATATAAAGACAATTTCTTTTCCCCTAAATAATATTTTAGGGTGCCATCAAATTTTTTCTTACAAATACAGGTGTAACTTATGTGTTAACCTACCTTTCATTGGTGATAGAAACATTCTACAAAAACAACTATGAACTAATGATTTTGAATCTTAAAAATGCAAAGTTGCTAGGAAATATAAATTGTCAAACACCTCAACATAATCAGGGGGTAAGAGGATCCCTATTGAACATATGATTTTCTACGAAAGGGGCTTGTTACACCTTAACCACTAAAATAGATCAATGAGAATGTTATCAGGTTCAATTTTTCACTATTTTAGGAGTATGAGTGGTGATTATGAGACCTCTCTATCTCTTCATATAACCATTTTCTTCCTATTAAAAAAAGGTCGTACCTACAGATAATGGCTCAAAATTTTGAATTTGAAACATTGCAAAGAGGACACTTTATCAAATAAACTTCAATTAGAAAGATCCAAGAGTAAGAACCAAAAGAGTAAGATCCAAGAGTAAGAACCAAAAGAAGTATACAATGGCTTTTTTAGATCCTTATCAGTAGCAATACTAATATTTTACTTTATCTTGGAAGCATTTTTTTAGTATGAAAGAGCATGAAGTAGGATATCCTTTAGGAAGGAAAAGGGCATTAGCCAAGGTTAATTAGAGATTGATCTTGCAAATGGTCAATAATCTCCCCTTTTTTACTTTAATAATCAATTTTGAATGGTAATAAAAAAATTATAAAGTGTATGTGAGTGCATATATTTAGTATACTCCTCCTCAATCATATACCAAGGAATTTTAAAATTTCTCTCCCTTAATATATGTTAAGGTGAGTCAAATTTGAATCAAATTTATCAAATATTATAATATTTAATTTCTTCCCCTTTTTGGCATTCTATTCATAATTCAAGCATTATCATTATTCCCTTGTCAAACTGAAAAAGGGAGGAAAGATAAGGAGAAACTATATAAGCACAAAACATAAACATTAATAAAAAATTATAATAAACAAAACAAGTGTAACACCCGCCCTTTTTCACACATATTTAAAACATATGTATTACATCTTATGCATGTGAGATAGTGGACTTCAATTGAGTTAGAGATTGTGCATGTGTTATAGAGAGGGACTAGATTGTAAGTTAAGTTTGGAGTTAATTGTCATATTAAAAAGTTTTGGGCTATTGTGCAATATGCCTATTTCATTAAAGAGTTTATTGGATATTTTGGTGATAAATGGATATATTTAATTAAAGTTTTATATTAGTATTATTTGGTGATAAATTTGTATTTATTATTATGGGTGAGCATTTAATATTAAGAAGACTTTGGGGGAGGCTATGTGGTAGTTTGTGACTGGTTGGTGCTTATGTGTGTATATTTAATTGTGAATGTGTAGAGAATTGTAGAGATTTTGGGAGGTATAAGAAGAGTGGTTTCTTGAGAGATTTGGAGAGTATTGATCTTGTTTAAGCTAGCAATTGGGAGGCATTAGAAGGTCTTTCATACATTGGAGTATAATTTGTAAGCTTTAATTATATTATTGGTTGGTTTGAGTTGAGTTTTCTTGGTTGCAAATTCAGGTCCGGTTACCCTATTTTTTAATCCCATTGTTTGTGCCATATTTTGAGCTTTATAGCTCTGATTTGAGCATGGTTGGGCTCCCTAAAAACTTCAAAGAGTCCTTTACATTCCTATGTTTTGAGTTGGGATTGATTTTATTGTTAAGAAGGGCAATTAGGGCCGGACATTTTATTGCTCACCTTGATGCTCTATTTTGCCCAAATGGATTCTAAAATCCATAATTAATTCCATACTTGTCCGAATTGAGAAATTCCAATTAGAATTTGTAGTGGACACATAACTTTAGCTTTAATAGTAATTTGGGGGTTATTAGATTTGTATGTGCATCTTTAGGCCATGTGGAACCTTTGAGCATTTAATTGCAATTTGTGAAAATTAGAGTGAATTGTAATGCTTGCTTGTTGAATTATCATATAATTATGTGTAGAAAGTGGAAGAGATAGAGGAGATCCTACTCAATAGGGGGAGCTTTTATTTGAGAAGGAGTTGAAGCTTGTTGGTAAGAAATTGTTAATATAATGCTTACATATATTGATTTTCAAGTAATTATAGTTATTTAACTATATTGAATTGTGTATGCCATTTAAGTGGAAAGAGTGATGTATATATGTTTATATATTTTTGTGAGACCATTGAGTGGTCGATTGAGCATGTGTTGTGATGGACTATGTATATTGGCACTTATGTGTGCAAGCCACTTGATATGGTATGGTTATATATGATATGTTGTGAGAATGGTGAAATACATATGCATAATGATTGATGTGAGGATTGTGAGGAATACGAGTGATAGTGGAGACTGAGCTGGGCAAAGAGTCTCAGATGTGGCAATTCGTGAGAGATATATAAACATGTGAGATCTGAGACTGAGCTGGGCAGAGTGTCTCAGGAATGGCCACTTGTATATGAAAAATATGAAAAAGAAAAAGTGAGCTTTGTGTGAAACTTGTGTGACGTGTGTTGAAAACTCCGGCCGTATACTAACTTGCATAAACATGCATTGTTGCATTGTGTTACATATATATTGAATGTTGATTCGGTATGAGAAGAGATTGTGGATTATTTGAAATAGGTGTTGATGTTCATCTTTACACATCTACATGTATGTGTTATTAAATGGTAGTTGTTGTGGATAATATTGAGGTGTTGAATGGTTATGAAGTATTTAGAATATTGTGCAATTGGATTTTCAGGTTATTGAATATGGCCATGTGGTTTAAGACACGACCGTGTGAGAGAAGTCAATGTGTAAAGAGGGAATGCCTAAGAAGCAGGACTACTCGGCACACTGTGCCTAGTTGAGTGTAAGTTAGTATGAGGTGCTTCTGTCTTTACTCGGCACACCGGCATGAGTCGGCACGAGTCCTGACTTGACTCGGGTAGAATGGTATGACTCGACACCAAAGGCACGAGTTGGCATTTGAGCTGGCTGTCACGACTCGGCACAAGGGCACGAGTCGGCATCGGAGGTGGCTGTCACGACTCGGCATGCCAGCCCGAGTCGGCACGCCAGCCTGAGTCGGCATGCCTCCTTTCCCTAGTTTTTTTCTTTTGAATTTTGAGCACCGAACTTCATTCAAATGTACTCCAGTGTACTTTAAACATGAGATTAGCTTAATGACTATGCTATATTCTTATAGTTGGATGTGTAGCAAGATAATTATATAATTTTTCTTAATTAGTTCTTGAGGAGAATTATATGTATGCTTATCTTAATAATTGCTTATTGAGTTACAAACTCATTCCTTTGCAATTGTGGTTTTCAGGTAATAGATAGCATAGCTTGAGGTGTTTCCTTTGGCAGAGAGCTCGGAGTGTGTCCTTATTGTGAGCTCTAGTGTAGCACCCTGCAGATACCACATACAAGTGTCCACATAACAAATCAATACATGGCACATGAAAAATTTTCTCCCAAGATATATGTATTAGACAAAAATTTCCGTTTGATACATTATAAATACTCAAAATATAAAGTTACATAATATTATATATACATATGAACTCAATTCAAGATGCTCAAATGCCAAAATGCTTATGTGATAATGTGGATGGAGATGTCGACACCAAGCCTGCCTTTTGACCCATCTGACCTCACGACTAAACTCATTTCAAGCTTTCAATCAACAAGCCTCAAGCTAGGCTATCTATCAAAGCCTGAAAACCACAATTGCAAAGGAATGAGCTTGCAACTCAATAAGCAATTATTAAGATAAGCATACATATAGTTCTTCTCAAGAACTAATTAAGGAAAATACATATAAATAAATAAAAGAGGTCTACACGGTCATAAACACGCCCGTATTCCAACCCGTGTTCTCCACTGTCCAAAATGTGCAAAAGTACATGGCCATGAACATGTCCATGTCTCGGCCCATGTCTAACACTGCTCAAATTCAATAAATATACAAATGTACACGGTCAAGGACATGCCCGTGTTCGACACTACCAAAACTCACACAAACCTACACGGCCATGTCTTAAACCAAAACAAGCCATATTTTAACCGTGTTTCCCACTGTCCACCATATACATATACATATGGCTAGCAACATGCCCGTGTTAAAGTTACACAGTCTGAGACACGCTCGTGTCTCAACCTATTTCCTTAACATAATAATTTATTTATGGCACACCAAGCTCCATCATAATAACCTATCGATAAAAATATTATTTACGAGGAATCTACCGAAATTGGGCAGAACCTCCCCTAAAATATAGTCATCTCCCTACTACAGTAGCCTACTACAGCAGGGCCAATCCTGCAATAAAACAACCATACTACCATTCCTCATTCACATCTTCAATAACAATTACCCATTTATCATATATACGGGTATGTATAATCACACAATAATCCACAACATATTCACAAAACTCATAATATCAATAGCAATCTAACAATTGCTAACATAAACATATATAGGTGTATCATCACCTTCAATTTACAACCATAATCCTCACATTCAATTCACATCAAAATTCTGACATTCAACATGTATGCAAATATGGTGCAAAAATGCATATTTATGCAAGTTAGTATCCGGCCGGAATTCTCAACACACGTTTCACATAAAGCTCACTTTTTCTTTTTCTTTATTTTTATTTATATATATTTGTGGCCATTCCTGAGACTCTCTGCCCAGCTCAGTCTCAGATCTCACACGTATATTTATATCATATGAATGGCCACATATGAGACTCTCTGCCCAGCTCAGTCTTAGATCGTGGAGCTCAATCTCCACGCACACACGTTTTCCTCACATTATGCCATATGCATATTTTTCGTCATCCTCACTACATATCAAAATGCATATGTACAATTATATCATCACAATTCAACATCCCTTTTTCATTTTTCATAGTGAATCACAATTCACCTTTCTCATAAGTAATGCATATCAATTCATACCACATCAAGTGGCTTGCACTCATAGGTGCCAATATTCACAATCCATCACTACACATGCTCAATTGATCATTCAATGGTCTCACAACAATATATATACAAATATTTATCATGCTTTCTTACAATAATATATTCATATAGATATTCATCATGCTCTCTCACAAAATCATATTTATATATATATATATACTCATCACTCTTGCCACTTAAATGGCTTACACAATTCAATATAAGTAAATAACTATAGTTACTTGAAATTCACTACATGTAAGTATTATAATAATAATTACTTACCTCAAGCTTTCAACTCCTTCTTAAATACAAACTCCCCCTATTGAATAGGGTTTCCTCTAGCTCTATCAACTCCTACACACAATCATGTACCAATTTCAACAAGCAAGCATAACAATTCACCCTAAAATCACAAAAGAGCAACTAGATGCTCAAAGTTCAATATACCTAAATAATTCACACATATGTCCAAAAATCATGAAAATATTACTAAATCTAGACCTATGAGTCTACTTCAAATCCCAATTGAAATTACTTGATTTGGGTGTGGAATTAATTATGGATTTTTGATGCAACTTGGTTAAAATAGGCAAAACAGAGTTGATAGCATGAGCACGAAAATATAAAGCTATGCCAGTCAGTCTTAACAGCATAATAGGCTCTGGCTCGAAACACAAGAGTTGTAGGGGACTCTATGAAGTTTCCAGAACATTAAACCATGTTCAAATCAGAGCTCTAAAACTCCAGATATGGTCGAAATACTAAGACTGAAAAATAGAGGTAGCATACCCGAATTTTCCCAACATCAAAACCTAATTCAATTAACTAAAATAATTGCAAGACTTACCAAATATGATGTTTAAAAGGCTAATTGATATTTTTAAGCTCCCCAAAATGTTTGCTAATTGAGTAGAGAATTATCAATTTCCTCCAAAACCTCTTAAGCTCACTCTCTTCTTCTTCACCTCTCTAAATCTTTACCCTCACTAACACCCACACACACACAAATACACTTTACATATGCACCAATCATAAAACAACAATTATACACTAAAGTCTCTTCCCCATAAATGCTAATTTATCTCTAAAAAATACAATAATAAAAATAATAATAATAAATACACATATATCCCTTAATAACCAATATAATAATAACACTCTAATAAATATCAACCTATATCACCATAAATATCCAATTGACTCCTTAATGAAATGGCTGAAATTCACATTAGTCCAAAATTTTCTAATGTGACACTTAACTCCAACTTTCCTTCAATTAAGTCCCTCTCTACACTCATGCACATCTCTAATATCAATGAAGTCCACTTATGCATCATGCATTATTACGTATGTGAAAAGAGCGGGTGTTACATCAGGTCGGTCACAGCGTGCTTGGTGTCGACATCTTCATCCTCATGAGCATCATCATCACATCATGCGAGCATTTTATAATTGAACTTTGTATCTATTTTAATATAAGGTTATATATGTTTTAATAATTGTATAATGTATATTTGACATAATTTTTTTTTATAAATGCATATCTTTTATGAGAAAAATTTCTTATGTCACGTGTTGGTATGTTGTTTGAACACGTTTATATGGTATTGGAGGGTGCTACATTAAGTGGTATTAGAGCGGAAATTAGATTCCCTTGGGACATGAAACATAATGTATTCATCAAATATCATGCATGAGTCTTAGAAGACATGTAGTTGATGTGCATTGTATATCTCAGGATGGATGAACATTAAGCACTTCGCATTGACCTCGAAGAGTCTTCTGCGTCAGTCTATAGGCAAAACCCTGTACATGCCTTAGGAGAGTTTGAACAATCTCAAACTCAAGTCCCTCCACTAGCTACATATCCTTTTATGCAGGAGTTTGTCTAAATGATGAGGACCATAGGTCAATAACCAGTAGGTAATGTTGTAGATGAGACCTATGAGAAGATAAGAAAGTAAGGTGAAAAAGCCTTTACGGGTACCACTAACCCCGCGGTAGCTGAGGAATGGCTATGAGGCATTGAGAGGATTCTAGATAGATTTGATTGCACCACTGAGAAGAAGGTGAGCTACACTATTTCTTTGTTTGAGCAAGATGCTCTAGATTAGTAGGAAACAGTACCAGGAAGCAAGAATGTACCGATGACTTTGACTTGGGAGGAATTTCTATGAGAGTTTGCTGAGAAGTATACACCAGCGGTGTACCGGGATAGAAAAAAGATTGAGTTTCTAGAATTGAAGCAGAATGATCTATCTGTGGCTGATTATGAAATACAATTTATGAGACTTTTAAAGTATGCTCCGGAAGAAATTGCCACCAATGAGTTGAAGAGGAACAAGTTTGAGAGAGGTTTGAATTTTGAGATTCGGGAGAAGATGGCAATTAAACCTCCAACCTATAGAGAGGTGTTAGAAACTTCCTTAAGAGCCGAGGAGATGATCATTGAGAGGAATGAGGTGGAAGCGAAGAAGAAGAAGACCACTAGCTAATTCACTACTTCTACTCGCACCGGTGGTAGTTCATCTTTTTGAGGCCCTAGTTTTCAAAGGGGCAACTTTAGAGGATGAAGTACGAGTCAATCCAACCAATCAATGGGAGGATCTTTTGGCCGAGGCTTTAGAAGGTTTGATGGCCAGAGAGGGCAAGGTAGATCAATGAGTGGTGCATCAACTCCAATGTGTAACAAATGTGGTAGGATCCACTTCGAGGAATATTGGAATGCTAGACCGGGTGTGTGCTATAATTACAGTCAACATGGCCACTTCATCAGAGATTTTCCGGTAAAAAGAAGTGGAGAAGGATCTCAAATGACCGTTCAAAGCAGTACTGGGGAAAATGTATCTATGGTTAGTCGAGGAAGAGGCCGAGGTGGTAGAGGACGTGGTGCTAGCATTTCGAGCCAAGCAGGATATGCTGGTCCATCCTAAGGCTAAGCTATTAGTATAGGCCATATGCCCTAGAGGCAATCACGTATTTTGACATTGTAAAATCCCAAATGGCCATGTAATGTTCTTTTAAATAAAAAGTTTATTTATTTGAAGCATTACTCCTTTAGCATTATCTTAAATAAATGTATTATCAAGAGTTGATAATATGAGGACACATTTATTTAGTACATATGCTATAAAATGGTTCATAGTCGATAAATTAATATTTGGTTGATATTAATTTGACTATCACCTTTGTCTATTTTCCTTGATTAGTATGAGATACTAATAGTGGGAGGTAGTGAGTCTCGTGCTACTTGATATGAGATATCAGAATAGACATGTGGATACTCATGTGATGAGTGGATCGAACGTGACGTTAGATATGTGATCGTAAGGGTATTCACTTACAGTCAACGATCACTATCTAGGTCATAATGGTGCATATAGTCCTTTGACCTGAGGCATCACGGTCATCCACATTTAA
>CATIWO010640960.1:0-13484 GCA_949673435.1 Macaranga tanarius
TAGCCTTTATACTAAACATATACCAAATTCATATACACAAGGTATACAAGAATTCACTTATCTTTCCAAACCATGATAAGTACATACCAACTCATACAAGTCACAATTATGCCAAATATCAATTAATACATATCAATTATACAATATCACATTAATCACAAATTCATTCATTATATCACACATCAATTCATAATCACAACCATGTAAAACAATAATCATATAAATCACATGGAAATAGAACTCATTCATTAATAACACCATATAATTTGGTTTCCGGCTGGAACCACCTCACATGCGCATTTCTCACAAGTGGTCACATACTGAGACTATCTGCCCGGCTCAGTCCCAGTCTCACAACCTCACATATCCTCACATACAATTTTGGGTAGCTATTCGCCCGACTCAGCTTGCCCATCTCACATTTCTTATTTTTCACATGTGACCATTACTGGAACTATCCGTCCAGCTCAGTTCTAAATTTCACATCAGTGAAGGATATCCGCCCGGCTCAGCCTCACTATCACACATTTTTCTCACAATCTAGGACTATTCCTCACATAGAGATCCCAGATCTATTATCATTTCAATTCTCAATTCACATTTCACAAATTTTACATTCTCATTACAATCTCACATCTCACAATTCACATTCATATATATTCATTTCAATCATCTCACAAGAGATACTCACATCTCAATCACATATTCCACATCACAATTTCAACTCACAATTTACAGTTCATCATATTTCACAAATCAATTATATCATATGCCTCATACCTCACAAAGTATATTCACATCTCAGTTCAATTCACCATTTTCATTATATACATATATATATATATCATTCAAATCCTCATCATATATATATATATCATTTTACATTTTCTTATTAAGCTCACATTCCTATATATATATATTCATGGAAATATAGTCACTTCCTCAATCACCATTCAATATTTCATCATATACACATACACTTATCATTCATATGCTCATATTCAATCATAATTCACAATTTAGCATTCTCATTATATACATATGCATATACCACTTCATCATTTATAGCATTCAAGTTATTTTTCATTCATGAGGAATAATACACATATTCATCATATTAATAACTACTTACAACAAGTCTTCTACTCCTTCACACACAAGGCTCCATTACAAATTGGGCTCCCATATACTTATTCAAGCCTACACATAATTTATTCATCAATACATATAACAACAAAGACTTTTTCACTCAAATGCAACTATGAGCATCTTGATACTCTAGGTTCCAGGTCTCCAAATAATTCACTAATATGTCCAAAAATCAATAAAATATTCATGGAGTAAGAAAATGAGTCTCCTAACAATTTCAATTAGAATTTCTTAAATCAGAGGTGTATGAAATTAATTATGCATTTTTAAGTGAACTCGGGGTAAAAATAAAGTGCTGCAGGAGCACCAAAATGTCAGGCCAGATAATTCAACCTTAAACTCAAAACTAGCTCCAGGTGTAAACATGAAAGTTAAAGAGAACGTTTTGAGGTTTCCAAAACATTAAATCTCATTCAAATCAGAGTTGTAAAACTCCAGATATGATTAAAACAAGTAGACTGCTGTGCAAGAAAGACTCTACCCGAAATTCAACATCAACGACATCAACTCAAATAAGCAAATGAGATGATGCAATACTTACCAAAAATTATGCTTCCACAAGCTAATAGACCTCCTTAAGCCTTCACACTCCTTGCTAAAAGATTTGCAAATGGTCAATTTTCCCAAGCCAAGCTACTTTTTTCTTTTCCTCTCTTTTCTTTCTCTTTCTCGGTTACAATGCTTCCACTACACTCACACCTAACTAAATTCCTGTATACACACACTTGGCCAATAAAAATACACTAAATACCCACTAAAGTCTCCCTATTTAATTGATATTTATCTTCATAATATCCCATAATAATAATAACCATCAATAACAAATCAAATATATATATATATACACACACACAAATTCTTTAACCAATCAAAACTCACCAACTTACCCCTTCTACAATCTTCCTTTATTAATGCTTCTTTATCTCTTAAATTGTAAATAAATATCAACTCTTCTTATTATTAATAATAAGCTAATATATATATATATATATATATCTCACTTTGGCAAATTACCACTTTCCACTCTACACCTCCCTCTCTTTCTTGAATTTTTACATAACAACCCTCAACTCTCTTTTTATTGCTCACTTTATTACTTCCTTGACATTTACACCCCTCTCTACTAATATACTTACACTCAATTCTATACACAATCCATATCTCCATCCCACGAACTATATAAGGTACGATGCTTGAACATTGTATCTTTAGTGCGGGTGTTATAATTCTCTCCTCCTAAAAAAAAATTTTTCCCTAAAATTTAGTTCTTGCTACTATCAAGAAATAAATGTAGATATTTCTTTCTCATCAATTCTTTCACTTCCCACTTCACTTTCACTTTCACTACAATTAATGATTCCACTTCACTTTCACTATAGGTATCACCTTACTTCTCAATTGCTTCACTTTACAGTCTAGAATTTCCACCGATTCTTTAATATAAGTCAATGAATCCATATAACCCACACAATATCATGTTTGCAGTAAATTCTAGGCAACTCATAACAGAGTTCATAATAATCTTCTCCTATTTCCATTCTGAAATTTGCAAAGGTTGTAATTTATGTGTAGGTGCTTAGTGTTCAGCTTTAACTTATTGATAAGTCAAACATCTCGTAACAAACTCGACTATATATTTTCTCATTGTTGGTCTAACTTGCAAAGTAGCTAGCAAATGATCTCTCTCAAGCTCAACTACAACATTCAAAGATCTCTAAGCCACTAAATTATTCACATTGTAGCAAATCAACCCAGCATAACATTCAATTGTCTTCTGGCTCAAAGCATCAGCAACTACATTCACTTTCCCGAATGGTATTCTATAGTGCATTCATAGTCTTTCAATAGTTCTATTTATCTTCTTTATCTCAAGTTCAATTCTTTCTTGATGCATAAGTTAAGTTAAGTTCAATTCTATCAAATTTTTATGGTCTGAAAAGATAAAAAAAAAAAGGTCTCTCTGTAAAGGTAATGTCACCAAGTCTTCAATGCATGTTCAATAGCAGTCAATTCAAGGTCATATATCAGGTAATTCATCTAATTAGGTCTTAATTATCTTGAAGCATAAGTTATCACTCTCCCGATTTGCATAGATACACATCCTAATCCTTGTCTTAAAGCATAGGTATATACCACATAATCAATATGTCCAGTTGGTAAAGCAAGAATAAAAGCAGTAGTAAGGCATTCTTAAATCTTTTAAAACTACATTGGCATGCTTTATCCCATCTAAAAGGAACATTCTTCTTCAATAAGTCAGTTAAAAGTCTAGCAACAGTGAAAAAACATTTCACAAATCTTCTATAATACCCAGCTAATCCCAAGAAACTTCAAAATTCAATCACATTTATAGGTTGTTCCCTTTCTAGAATAGCTTTAATCTTTATTAGATTGGCTTTACTCTTTTGTTAGATACAATAAGTTCAAGAAATGTAATTCTTCCATCCAGAACTCACACTTGCTAAATTTAGCATATAATTGTTCCCCTCTCAAAATCTGCAAAACTAACGGATATGTTTTTCATGTTCTTCCCAATTAGAAGAGTAAATAAGTATCTCATCAATAAAAATAATCATAAATTGATCTAAGTACAGCTGAAAAGTCTTGTTCATTAAAGACATAAAAGCAGCAGGTGCAATTGTCAAACCGAAGGCATTACAAGGAACTCGATGTACCCATATCTTATTTTAAAAGTAGTCTTAGGGATAAAAGATTTTGCTACCCGAAATTGTTCATAACCTGATCTCAAAGTAATTTTTGAAAACACATAAGAATCTTTCAACTTTAGGTAAAGGGTATTTGTTCTTCACTGTTATTTGGTTCAATTGCCTGTAATCAATACCAATCTCATGCTTCCATCTTTCTTTTTAATAAATAATACTGGTGCTCCCCAAGGTGAAATAGTAGGTCTAATAAACCCTTCCTCAAGTAACTCTTCTAATTACTTCTTCAACTCTTTCAATTCTAAAGGTGTCATTCCATAAGGTGCAATAGATATCGGAGCAGTCCCTGACACAGTCTCAATTCTTAAAATCAACTCCCCTATGTGGTGGTAATCTAGGTAGCTCTAAAAATACATATCCAACTTTCTAAAAATAGGCACATCTGTCACTCCTGGACTAATCTTTCAAGGTATCAATCACACTAGCCAAGTATGCTTCACCCCAATCTCTCATCATTTGGAAAGCCATAGAACTAGAAATCAACATGAAGGGATAATCTTTCTTTCAACCACTATAATTAGCTTTTCTTGCCTAAAGTCTCAATACTCACTTCTTTTGGTATAAAAATTCACCAATGCATGATGCTTAGATAACAATACCATACCCAATATAACATCAAACTCTTCTAATTTAATAACCATCAAATCAGTATACAAGTTTCTACCCTCTTTCTCTATAAGACAAACTCTAACCACTGTATTTACTATTACTATACCCCCAACCTGCATAGATACACACTTATATCATAAAGATCATCACTATCTCATTTCATATTTACCATACTTCACATTACATTGCTCACATGCATAATAATATTTACATTCCAATTCAGGTTCGTAACATACAATCACAATCTCAAGTCTTCACATCTCACACTTATCACTATAATCCATAAACATCATATTAAATATTTTAAATTTATTCCATTCACAATTGGAATTTAACCATATAAAATATTATAATCACATCACATATATTTCAAAACTCAAAACTTTACTTATTATTTGCATTTATCTCAACAATAAGGATATCATCTCGTAATACTTCATATAAATGTAAAATTCACACTTTCACATCACAATCTTATAGTCGACGGTCATACAGCCAATCGACATTACAATTCGCATCGTCGATGGTCACACAGCCAATCGACATTACAATCTCATATCATCATATAGATTCATTACATAGATACTCACCATTTTATTTTATCATGTAAACTCGCATTCACATACACACTTCTTTAATTTACATATCATGAACATAATTCACATTTACATTAACAATGTTATCTACTTACTTCAACTCATTATCCTCATCTTTTAATCAAATCTCACCCCAAATGAACACACACAACTTACAGATAATTGTAATTAAAAGCTACTGCAACCCACACAATGCATATACATATCTATAATTTAACCCTGAGGTTTTATACTTCTCATCATTTACTCAATTCTTAAACCACAAGAATATATATAACTTACAGTAATTGCAAATTAAATATCACTCAATCTCATATCATGCATGCATCTATACATGTATATAATTTAATTCTGATAATGTATTTAGGCTCGCGAGGTGCTTGGTACTCGTCCATCCTTAATCCTCAAGTATACGATACACATCAACCATATATCATCAATTATTTATGCACATCATGCCATGAATACAATCACATATAATACACATTCACTATGCCCAAGGAAATCTAATCCCTTGCTCTGATACCACTCGATGTGAGACCCACAATACGTGGCCTCAAACTCATCCAACACGTGTTCCAATTAGAAAGAAAACAAAATTCTTTCAAGAACACAACTACCTGCTATACACCTTCATAGTCATCACACAAACCATATAGGTATGCAATGCACAACAACATCAAATCCAACCACAAAACACATACTTATATGAATGTAGCTTAAAACCAATGGAGTATAAAATTTATATCAATATATAAAAGTAAGTTATAAAATTCATTTCCAAACTATTAAAAACTCTGTATTTATGAGTCTAGTTTCATTTACAACTTGAATCACATAATTTGGAAATGTACATAATTAGTTATGAGGTTTTGAACACTTAAAGGTCATGCATGTCAAATTGCAAATCAATGTGAGTAATAAAATATCCAGCCATTATTGACCATTATAATGGTGGATTTTAGCTAAACAAAAAACATAAAAGTTGTAGAGGACTCTTTTAAAGTTTCCATAGTATACCTCATTTGGAGTTGTGTAGCTCAAGTTATGGTCAAAATATAGAGATGTAAATGCACAGAGACTAACGCTTGCCACCCACTGGAGATCGCCAGTGGTAATTTGCAAGCACGAGGGACTGGCGCTCTCCAATGACTGGTGGCAGGCTCCCTAAAACTTGCTTAATTCACCCCAAATCAATCCCAACACTTATCTCATTCATATAAGCTTCTAAAACATTGATTTTTCACTCATTTTGAAGAAGAAAAACAACCAAAAAGATATATATACATTCAACCATGTTCAAAACTCATTAACAAGTGCTTTATAACAACGCTTTCAAATACATAGCTCATCTCAAACTCATATGCACACTCAAAGTGCATTTCTAACATATCATTATATATAGCTCAATACTCAACACATCAACACAAAATGCATGAGGTGCATGCTAATGAATGGATGGAGGATGATATCACCAAGCATACCTCGAGCCTCTAAAAGTCACAAGCTAATCAAGCTCCAAGCTCTTACTAACTATCTCCTGAAAAGTAGTTGCAAAGGAGTGAGCTTACGACTCAATAAGTAATTACTAATATAATAATATGTTAGAAATGCACTTTGAGTGTGCATATGAGTTTGAGATGAGCTATGTATTTGAAAGTGTTGTTATAAAGCACTTGTTAATGAGTTTTGAATATGGTTGAATGTATATATATCTTTTTGGTTATTTTTCTTCTTCAAAATGAGTGAAAAATGAACGTTTTAGAAGCTTATATGCATGGGATAAGTGTTGGGATTGATTTAGGGTGAATTAAGTAACTTTTAAGGAGGCTGCCACTAGTCACTGGCGAGCACTAGTGACTGGCGAGTGCCAGTCCCTCATGCCTGTAAGTTACCACTGGCGATCTCCAGTGGGTGGCGAGCGCCAATCTTTGTGCACTTGCATCTCCGTATTTTGACCATAACTCGAGCTACACAACTCTAAATGAGGTGTGGTTTGATGTTATGGAAACTTTAAAGAGTCCTCTACAACTTTTATATTTTTGATTTAGTAAAAGCCACCATTATAATGATAAATAATGGCCGGACATTTTATTACTCACACTAATTTACAATTTGCCATGCATGACCTTTAAGTGTTCAAAACCTCATAACTAATTATGTACATTTTCAAATTGTGTGATTCAAGTTGAAAACTAAACTCATAAATAATGAGTTTTTAATGGTTTGGAAATGAATTTTATAACTTGCTTTTATATATTGATATAAAATTTTATACTCCATTGGTTTTAAGCTACATTTGTATAAGTATGTGTTTTGTGGTTGGATTTGATATTGTTGTGCATTGCATACCTATGTGGTTTGTGTGATGACTATGAAGGTGCATGGTAGATAGTTGTGTTCTTGAAAGAATTTTATTTTCTTTCTAATTGGAATACCTTTTGGACGATTTTGAGGCCACGTGTTGCAGGTCTCACAAATAGTATCTGACTTTACTGAATATTGCCCCCATCATTTTCTTGTTAAACACCCTCATGTTTGTGAATTTGAAGCTCAAAACTTGGATTTTCCTTATTACCACCAAGAACTAGATCTCCATCATTAGGCTTAATAGGAGATGATATTCTGGATTCTTCATGGGGTTGAACCATCACCTTTAGAGACACTTTAGGACTCCCTTGCTTTAGATAGGCTTCATTCATCTTCCCAAATGAAGTTGATATCTCCAGTAAAGTCTGGTTAATAACACTCTTCATCTGCTGGAGGGAATTTTACAAAAAAAACCTGAAAAGCATTGTTCATCCGTGCTATTGAATCTTGGACCTGATTTATTCCTTTTGATAATATGGTTTAGGCATCAATGTCCTCAACAGTAGTTACAGTAGTATTAGAATTTTGGCTTGAATAGCCAAAAGCTGGTGCCTCGGTCCAAGTTTGATCTTGAGGCACCCATTTTTTGTAAGTTTATTACATTTGAGCACCTGTTTTTACAGGCGTATTAGTCGTATTACCAACCTAAAAAGTTTGTTCTCCATTTTCAAAGCTGAATATTTTATTAGAATGGGTCCCACCGGGCGTGCTAAAAGATTATTAATGCAATTTTTAGCTGGACCAGATTTGAGTATGCCAGGGGAGACTAATTCCCTAAATAAATTCTGACTTTTTCAGATGGGTGTGGGTTCCCAAGCGCATTTACCATAATTTTCTTGAGTTCTAATGTGTTTTGGAATTTATAGCAGTAATAATTGATAAACAGTAATTGTCAAAGGAAAATTTTACCGGGGCAATGATAAATAAGCTTGGAAAAATGATAAACATGAATTGTATTTAAACAAAAGAAAATACAAGATTGCTAAGGAAAATATAAAAATTGGTAAAAGCTGTAGAAAATGACTATTGGCTGAACTAATGATTTGGATTGATGATTTTTGTTAATTGATTGTATATGATTATTGTTGTTGATGATTGTGTTGATCTCCTCCCTTGCTGCTATTTGGCTTCCTTTTATAATTCTTCACCTTCTTGCATAAGTCCAAAATTTTCTTTAATCTTTCAATAATTACCTTCATTAATTTCTGTAATCTGCATCCTTTGGTACTACCTCCATCAGCTCATCAGTCCAACATTACTCTCTCTAGTTCCCTTTGGAATTTTCTTCAGTCAACACAGTAAATTTTTCACTAAGTAAATACAATTGGGCTGGGCTTAATGAAATAGGCTCATTTTGGGCCTAAAAATTAATATTAGGTATAAACAGTTAATAATAATAACAATAATAATAATATTATTATTATTAATAAACCAACCTACATCAAACCTGAACACCCGGTCTCCCACCTCTCAATCATATATGATCAAGCTAATACACATATATCAATTCTTAAAAAAAAAAACATAGTACCCTCATCATCCATCTTCTTCTTTTTCTCCTTATTGCATAGTTAAAGAAAAGCAGTACTAATCATTTTGAGAAAATGAGCCAGTGTGTTCCTATCTATGATCTTGACAATAATCCTTCTCCTGCACCTAAGTTTTTCATTCGCTCCAACTCCAATTCCAATTCCTGCGCACCTGATGTACCCATCTATATATGTGTACGCTTATGTTCTTTCTCATAAGCAAAAAACTACGTACTTCACTTATTTTTGTTTATATAGCAATGATATTGTATTGTGCTACACTGCTACTTGTCACAGGTTAGACTACGAAGTAGCAGAGTTGATATGGGAGAATGGCCAAATAAGCATGTATGGTCTAGGTCCTTCATGCGTTCCTACAACCAATCTATCCAAGTACACATAGGAAAAGCCACGGCTCTAGTAAGTAAACTGTCAAGGTGGAAGGAGTGCATAATGGTGAGGTGTGGTTTCTAGTGACGATGGGGGCAGGAAGTGGGTTAAGGGAGATGAAATAAAAGTTATGGAGAGGAAATTGAAAAGATATTATAGAAAATAATAGTTATTATTACTTGTAGTAGGATTCATGTGCTCTTCCCATTTGCATAGATACAATATTTGTACGGTAGCAAAAGCCGCAAGGTAAAATATACTAAATAATAATAAAAAATATTTTTTATTTTTTCCAAAATTAAATTTCAATACCTTTATCTATCACTCCCAAATTTATTATTATTATTATTTTAAAAATACAAATTCCTAAAAAATAAACAAGTGTATTAATAATTAAGCTTCACATCCACAGATTGATTCACTAAACAAAATTTACAATCCCATATTTAAGAAAAAAAAAAAAGAAATAAAAGAAAGCATATATTCTTATTTTCTTATTCCTTTCCCAGCTCTACTTCTCCACCATCATCGTTGTTTTACAGCTTTTTTTTTCCACCACTACCATTATTATCAGTATCCTTATAAAAAATTAACCCCCATTGCCGCCCAATAAAACATCACCACACTATTACAATTTACACTTATAGGTACAAAACTTTGTCATGAACATAAAAATTATAGCTAAATATAATTTATAACTACGTAAATTGTAACAATATAACTAATTGTACAAGTTAAAAGTTTTTATTAGCCACATGTATTAAAAGTTATGTAGCTAAAATATTTAATGTATATTTAGCCACATGTAGTTAGCTATAAAAGTTAAAGTCATGGCTAATAATATTAATCAGCCATGACATGAATTATTTTATAACTAAAAATTAAAATTTTAACCACGATATTTGACATTGTTGCTAATTAAAAATATTAGCTACAAAACTAAATAAATCCGTAGCTAATTATTTAGAATTTTAGCTTTAAATATTTAATTCATAGCTAATTTTAATTTTAGCTATAAAAATTAAATTGTGCCTCATTAAAAAATGTAGATATGAAACTAAAAACTTTCATATCCCACAATAAAAATAAGTACCAAAACAATTTTTATTTTTCTATTATAAATAGAAGTCATTATTTTTATTTTAAGTTGAACGATATAATTTTTTTTTTAAAAAATTAATGCTACACTTAAATAGCATTTAAGATTAAACTAAATTTTAAATTCAATTCAAAAGAAACTAAATTTTAAATTAAAATTTAACTTTTCAAAAGATAAAAAAAATATATCATAATTTATTTAGCTCCACATATTTTATTTGTAGTAAATTTTACTATATATATATTTTATTTGCTATAAAATAATTTTTTTGTAGCTAATAATTAAAATCTTTTTACTACAAAACTTATATTTTTGTAGCAATTAAATTTAATTTTTTTTTACAATTTTGCTTCATTATTAAAACTTATGTAGCTAAAAATATGAAAAATAACTACATGACACTTTTAGCCACGCCATTTTTTGCTATGGCAAGCTACGAAAATTATTTTTATGGCTAAAATATTTAGCTACAAAATTTTATTGATTTAGCCACAAATTGTCTTAAAGTTGTAGGTGATAATTATTGTAGAACCATTGTCAAACAAAATTAACCACTAATATTATGGAAAATCAATAACATCATCAATAATAATAGATGTTAATTAATCACATCAACAACCAAGTAATATATTGTGAAGAAGAAGGGTACAATGATAAGCAAAAGAAATCAAGAAACAGAAGTGTTGCGGAAAAAAAAAAAAAAAAAAAAAGAACAACCACCACCATCAACACCACTACTACCACCCAAAACCACCATCACCACCACAAGAATCATTACTGCCTAAAACCATCACCACCATAAAAATCACTAACTCTAAAAACCACCATAACCACTGCAAAAATCACTATAGCCCAAAACAACAATCACTGTAGATTTAACTATCACCTAAAACCACCATTGCCACCTAAATTTAGGAAAATCTTCCAAGAATCACAAATCGAAAGAAGTATAATCAAGAAAAACAAGAAACAAGAAACAAGAAAATTGAATAGAAAATTTTAAGAAAACTAAGTAGTAGTAATGGCATCATCGTCCATGGAGATGGGTAGAGCCAGTGTTAGTGAAGGTGGACCGGATCTAGTGTTGGTTGAGGTGGACAGTGACAGTGTCGAAGGTGGTGGGTGGGAGGCGAAAGCAACGTTGGTAGATTAGGCAGAGGTAGCATGGGAAGTGGTGGGTGTATG
This sequence comes from Macaranga tanarius, assembly GCA_949673435.1. Taxonomy (NCBI): domain Eukaryota; kingdom Viridiplantae; phylum Streptophyta; class Magnoliopsida; order Malpighiales; family Euphorbiaceae; genus Macaranga; species Macaranga tanarius. Next base: position 11,651 of record CATIWO010640960.1, read on the forward strand.
TGAAAATGAAAGAAGAAGAAGTAATGGGAGTGTTAGAGACGGTGGAGATTGGCAACGCCAATAGAGATAGGCAGACGATAACACTGTTAAAGGTGATGGGAATGTTAGAGACTATGGCAGTTTAATAGGAATGAAAAAAATTAGATTTTATGTTTATTATTTAAAATTAATGATTTTGTAAATAAAAAATTTATTTATTTATATAATTTAAGATAGTGTAATGCACTCTCCAAATTTGGTGAAAAATTAGGATAAATTGCCAAAATTGAAGTTTTATAGGGGTTAAACATGCCAAAAAGTTAATTGTGGGGTTAATTGCACATTGGGTTGTAGTTTAGGGGGTGAATCGTCACTTTAGCCTTAAAGAAACCTAACAAACAGGAACAGAGACTCTCTCGATGATAGAACGCAAATTAATGAAATTCGAATGGCCAAATGCATAGTTTCACCCTTGAACTTTATGCAATTAGCTTTTGACACCTCTCAATTTTTATTATTTTCTATTCAACCTTTAAATTTTTATTTTGAACTTATTTAACTTTTACAATACATGAAATTAACATTTTCTAGAAATAATTATTGATATGGATCCAAAAAGAACTTATATACACTAAAATAATGTTAAATTAAAAGAAGTAATATAATTAAGAATAATTTTTTAAAACTTTTTTGTATTATTTTTTTTTAATTTTATTATTTTGACACTAATTTTTAGCATTTTATATGTTTAAAATCAAATATTTGTTCATTTTGATATTGTATGAGTTAAATAGAATTGAAAAGTATAAGTTTAAGAGTGAAAAGGGTTCAAAATAAAAATTTAAAAGTTGAATAGAAAATAATAAAAGTTGAGGAGTGTCATAGGTTAATCCTATAAAATTTAGGGGTGAAACTATAAATTCAGCCAACTTCGTAACAATGTAATGGTTTTGACTTTTGGGGGAATTTTGTCAACTTTTACTTTGGGACTTCCTCAAAAGTGGGACCCGATTAACTCGGCCGGACCACCTTTGTTGCTCGAGGCCGGCCCATAACATTTCTAACATGTCCAGTTGTCAACTTTTAAAGAGAGGATGCTTTGGGCTGCAGTGCAACCGCATTTATATTATATTTTCCAATTAAAACAACAACTAATACCCTGAAAAAGCCTCGCGCGTGAAAGCTCTTAGACGGTGGACACAATCGTGGGTTAATTACAGAGAGAAACCTAATGTTTAGCATCATATATACTTGATCCGTAGTGGTTCAATATTGAGAAATTAACTCTTTTAAAATTTAATAATTGCTTTACGCTTTAATGCTTATGAAAATTATAAATATATTTTTTAATTTAGTCACAAATTATAAAACTTTGATATCAAATTTAATTTCTAATTAAATTAAATTTATCATACTTCATAAGCTTTATTAATTTATATTTCAAATTATTTTTAACAATTTATACCATCGTTTAAGAAATTATGTGTATATTTTTTGAAATATATAAAATACATACTGAGTCAAAAATAGAAAAAAATTTAAAAAATTAAATTAAAAATAATAATTTAGTGCTATTTAAGTTGGTTTATGAATATGGGTGTAAACGAGCCGAGTCGAGCCGAGCTTTGGCTAGCTCAAGCTTGCTTCATTTATAAACGAGCCGAGCTCATTAGGCTGCTAAGTGTTCGCGAACTGTTCACGAGCTTAAACGAGTCTAAATAAGCTAAAAAAATTTCTAAAAATACAATGTATAAATTTAAATTATTCATTAAAATAATTTAAAATAAATTATTTACTAAATAATTTATTATAAAATTATGATTTTTTGTAATAATATATTTTTAAAATATTTAAA
>CATIWO010640983.1:0-14544 GCA_949673435.1 Macaranga tanarius
GACCACATGCATCCCCTAACGTAGATAAGGCTTTATCTTGAGCCTTTGGCCTATCCAATCTTCAAGGATTGATCCTATCCTCATCCAAAAGCATCCTACAAAAAAAAAAACACAAAAGAAATTATCTAAAAATAAATAAATCCTATTAATTAAAACAAAACAATAAAAGTAACTAAATTAACTAAAAACTAACTAACTTATGTAATAACTAAACCTAATATGCAATAAAATAGAGTGCTTAAAACATGTGTTTTTCACACTCATCAGTGCCATTGCCATCTTTAATCTTCTCAAAGTGCTCCCAAGCCCTCGATCTAGCTTCAGTCTCTTTCCTAGGACCATCATTCTGCTTAGTAGTAGCAGAATCTATTGTATTTGCTTCCACCTCATTTCGTGATTCAGCATCAAGGACAGGGATAACACTAGCAGTAGCATTTTGACTGTTGGGATTTCCATCATCCATCCTACAAAAAAAGAGAGACAACACCACTAATAAAAACAATTAAATTTAAATTAAATGAGAGACAACACCATAAAATTAAATTAAATATTTTATAGTTCAAATTTGAATGCAATACAAGATAAAATTCCAAGATAAATTAAAATTAGACAAAATTAATACCAAACAAATCTGGTAAGTTAATTTTTTTCTCATAAATTAAAAAATGAAAATAAAGCCAAACTACTGTGGCTATTGATAATATTTATTTTACTCATATTCATTTAAAGGGTTCTTTTTCAATACACATATATATTCATACAAATAAAATATAAAAAATATTAAATTAATTTTTATTTAATTATAGCATGTTGGTATATTATGATTAATCAATCATTATAATTAAAGAAAAATTAATTTAATAATTTATAATTCTAGATGTATAAATAGGCACATTGATTGAAGCAATGTTTCGGCTTCAAAACATATACATATAAACCTTGCTCATTTACTAAGAAAATCAACTCTCAGGAGTGAGGAGTCACGATTTATCCTATAAAATTACCAAAAATTAGAAAATAGTAAGGTTTATTAAATTAAATGAAATCTTAAAATAGAATTAAAATTAAATTATAAAATAAAGCTTATTAAATTCAATGAAATCTTAAAATAGATTTAATTTAAAATTATATTAAAATAGTAAAATAGACTTCTTAGAAACCCAAATACAGACTAACACAGTGAAAGAAATTTTTACAAAATCAAATAAATGACATTAAGGATAAATAATAAATATTTATTTAAAAATCAAGAAAAAAAGTCAGGAATATATCTTATATTTTTTGCGAAATGAACACAGTGACAGAAAATCTAGGAGATCATGCTTAGGCAACACAAATCGAACGAAAGCAAATAGATCTTGCTCAAACAAAATAGATCGCAACAAAAGCAAGGAGATATTGCTCAAACAACACAGATCGGGACAACATAAGGAAGCTTCCACCTCTTTTTCGACATAAACTTCATTGCATGCATCATCAGCTTCCATAAACACAAAAAATAAAAAACCCAACCAAAATAAGTTAAATATAAATAAACATTCAAATAACCAAAAATACAACAAAATTTTTTACCAATAATCAATTTTGTATATCGACATCAAGATTCAACACATGCATGTTGTAGATCTGTGTGCGATCTCCAAAACTCTATCATCACCTTTCTGTCACTAAACAAACAATAAGGAACGAATGTATTTCAGTGGAGATGAGACATCCCCTAGACCGAGAGGCTCAGAGATTACAATCGAGAGAGATTGAAAGAGTGACCTAGACACAGATGAGAGAAGTTAGGGTTACAAAACAAGGATTTGAAGGAGAAGATTAGGGGCGGCTGATGGGTGACAGGGTGAGGGAAGGGAAGAGAACTAGGGTTTTCTGGACTCTGGAGAGAAAAAACACAGAAGACTCTAGAAGAGGCTTGAAGAGCGGTGTGAAGATAAGAGTGAAATGAGGGAATAGGGTTAGGTTTAGAAGTTTAGTATATATTTATACATATATAAAACGACGTAGTATTAGTTAGGGATTTTTGGAAATTCGGGCGGATCGGATAGCCAACACCCTCCCCCGATCCGACGCCAGCAAACCGAATATTCTCGACCCGTTAAGCCCGAACCCGCTTTGCCCCGTTTTCTTTTCTTCTGGCCCCTTAATTCGGCCCAAAGGGTTTTTGCTCTCCCCTAGTGCACATGAGGAAAAAACTAGTTAATCATAAGTGGAACTAAATTTGGTTGGAGGGAATTCAAAAATTTATTAGGGAGGCAACAATTATTATAAAAGGATAAATAATGAAAAGTTCAAATTCAAACATAAATTATATACGTATCCACTATTTTTAGTTAATAATTTTGTTTAATTCTTTTAATTGTTATATCTGAAAATTTAAACTCAAAATAAAACAAATGATCAAATTGCAGATAGGTTATAATATAATTTATATTAGTTTGTATCAAATTTCTAATTAAACAATATAATTAAACAACCTAACCCAAGTTGCAATCAAGCATATTAGATATAAAATCTAAATCTTTGATCTATTTGTCTTTTTTTTTTTTTGAATTTTTTTAAATTTTCCTATATGGAGTTACTATTTTTTATTAGATTTGATTATTTATTTTTCATGTAATATGATTATCTCCCAATTATAAATTTTATGTTTATATTTCTGCAATCGGACTCTTCTAAAAACCAAAGAGTTGATTTATGGTTAATCAAAGATATTGAGTATAGCATATAGATCGCCGAGTTACACATCAAAAAAAACTCTGTCAACGCGATTACGGAATAATTTTAAGAAATTTTATGATTTGAGTGAGATATTATTTTTGTACTTTTTAATTATATTAATATTGATATTTTTTTTGTCAATATGTATTTTTAATTTTTAATCGATGAAAATTTTAATTTTTTTTTATAAAAAAAAAAATTAGCATTGACTCAAGAGAATTCAATATAAAAATCTCCCACTATAGAATATTCTTACACGGAAATTGAACCGAACTTTAATTACACCACCCAACTAACTCTTTAAGCTACTGTGTCAACGAATTTAAACTTTGTTTATGATATGCCTGCATTTCGGAAAAAAAAAATCTTGATTATGAGAACAAATGTAAAGAGTTAGTTGGTCAAAGGCATATCATAAGATTATGTTAGGGTGAACAAAAATAACCGAAAACCGAATCGAACCGACTGGTTCGGTTCGGTTTCGGTTCGGTTTCTATGATAAAAATTGTTAATTTGGTTTAAATCGAATTGAACTGAAATAAGTTCAGTTTAGTTCGATTTTTAAAGTAAAAAAATCTATTAAATCGAACCGAACTAAATTCATAGTATATTTAAAATTTTATATATATTTATAGGTCGGTTTGATTGGTTTAGTACTAATATTTTAAATTTTATTAATAATATTAGTTTCTAAATATATAAAAATCTTAATAAAATTATTTACTACCAAAAAAATTCTAACAGAACGTATTTAAATATATTTTAGAGAATCAGTTCATTTGATTTTTTAAAAAAATTAATAAATAAAATAAATATAAAAAATTAACATTAATATATCTTATAAATCTTATTAGAATATTATAAAATTACATAAATAAAATAATTTTAAAATTAAAAAAGTCAAAAAAAAGTCAAAAAAGAAAAAATAACCGAACCAAAAATTCGGTTCAGTTCAATTTAGTTTTAAGAATTTTTGAATCGAACCGATATAGGTTCGGTTCAGTTTGGTTTTAGGCATTTTTAAACCGAACCGAACCGAACCCACATTTGCTCAACCCTAATTATGAGAGCAAAAAAAATTTTAAAGGGAGCAAACTTTTGACCAACGCAAACAACTGTTTTTACATGCACTCCTGCCCAAAAGAGCCAAAACAAAACCAACTCAAAAAAAGGTCCATTAATTCAAGTAGACATATTGCATGTGATCTTACCAGAACGTACCAATTTAAGACTAAGACTACACAAACCGAATCTTCATTGATTCATACTATAAACCACATTAAAATGTAAATGTAATACTATATATATACATATATGTCAAACCATGCAACAAGTCTTCAACTATCTTGCATGCCTAACAATTAAGTAGGTGCCATGAAAATGGGAGCACCGACGATTTATTTCAACTGTGAACTCAAATATCCCTTTTCCACATAATTTACATTTACAACAACAACAAAAAAAATGTTGAACATACTTTTAAAATGTCCACTGAAGCAACACTACTAAATACTCACCTTGACAAATAGCTTTTTTACGCTTCTTATGTATGGTTTCTTTTTCTTAATATTTTGGAAAATTCTGCTTGAAAGGATGCATGGAATTTATTTATTAAATTTTATTTTGTTTTTACATCATTATATCTATAATAGGTATAAATAAATAACCTAAACTAATTTTTGACCATGCATGAAATTAAAATTCAAGTCTCATGAGAAAACAAGAAAATACACATGCTTATGTTTGTCCATTATATATATTTATAAGTTTTTGGTCTGATTAGTGTTCCTTGATTTTGACTATAAAATTAAACATAAACAACGATAATAGATGATAGTCCTAGAAGGCCCATATGAGTCCAAACCTAGAGGTCTAAGCTCAAAGAAAACTTTATATCTATATGAGGAATTATTATATAATAAGGATAAAGTCACTTAATTAGTAAAGGACAAGATATGTTTCTTTTATGCCTATATATAGGTTCATATTCCTCTTTATTAGATCATTTTAAATATATTTTCTCTAACTTAAGCATCGAAGAACCTGTGGATCAAGGATCATATGCTTATCTTAGTCTTTCTCTTGTGCTTGTAGGTTTAGAGGAGATTTCACATTCATCAATTGGCGCCTTCTGTGGGGAATCATTCTTTTCTTATTTTCCCAATTTTAGCTTTTCATTAGTTTTTTGAAGCAATGCTCTATAATATGGCTAACGTTTCAGAACCATCGTTGTCACAAGGAATATCTTCTACCACATTAACAACATCTGCACATACAAATCCACCAATTACTCAAGGAGAGAATTTCACTCAGCCTCAGATAGTAATTTCTGAACCATTCACACCATCATTGAATTTATTATCAGATAATTCATGATGGGGATTGTCAACTGGGGCATCTCCATTATATTATGCTCCTTTTTAACATATATCAATATTACTTCCAACGGTCCTCTTCCCAAATCCTCCTGAATTTTCAACTCCGCCCAATATGACTGAAGCAAGTCAATCATTCATTCCAGTAAATTTACCTTTATTGTATAAAGAGGCATGGGTAAACAGTCTCAAATCTCAACAATACTTTATGCAACAACAGCTATCATACCTCACTCAGGAGCCTAGGACTGGAATTCAAATCGAGGGTATCCCTTGTCCCCTTACATCTGCAACACCAATCGAAGCCATACTCAGCAAAATGGATGAACGCCACCCTGGAATGAGCATAGTGAGTCATGTGGAAATAGGAGTTAACCACGACATGAGTCCGATAGAGAACACAAAGCAGAGTCTGAAACTCCTATAAGAAATAAGACTGATTTTAATAGTCAATTGAGAAAGGCAATGCATAGAGTCCAAACAGGACCAGACGAGGTTAAGGAATGTATATTAGATGGTATCACTCTATTCATCAGCAGTATAATGGCAACTCAAATACCTTCAAAGTTCAAGGTTCCGTCTCTAGATTAATCTGATGGGACTGTTGATCCCATAGCTCATGTCTCTATGTTATGAATGAAGATGATGTTGTAGAATATTAATAATGGTATTATGTGCTGAGTATTTCCTACTACGCTAACAAATACAGCTCAGAGATGATTTCATAGACTCCCAAAGAACTCCATAGCTACCTTTGAGGAGTTGGTTGAATAATTTAGGACTCGGTTCATCACGAACATCCCACCTAAGAAAAGCATAAATGATCTGCGACTCTGTAAATAAGGTGATAATAAGACACTCAGAAATTATCTTGACAGATTTAACAAAATTGCTATGCAAATTGAGCACTTAAGTAACGAAGCAGCAATAGACACATTAAAATATGGAACAAAGATGGGAAAACTTAGAGATAAAATAATAACAAAGAAACTATAAATGTTTCCCGAGGTAATGGCTATTGCAATAAGGCTAACCGATTTGGATAAAGATAGGAGAGAGATACGGAGAAAAGACAGTGAATAAAAAAGGGGTGAAAAGGAAAGATAAGAAAAAAGACACGAATAGGGAGTATAACTCAAGCATTGGGTCAAAAAACGATGATAAGAAGTATGCTCCCTTGAACACCCCTAGATCGGAGATCCTGATGTGGATCAAACAGAATGAAATAGATATACTAACTCTTCGAAAGCTCAATTTGCTTTCTATTGGAACAAGGGATAAGAATTAGTATTATAGATATCACCGAGATCATAGTCACGACACGAATGAATGTCGAGACTTTAAGCTTGAGATAGAACGATTGGTGAGAGCAGGTTCCTAGAAGAAATTCACTGAGGATGCTCCAAAACAACACGGAGTTCAGATACTCGGACTGATAAATAAGTGGATACTAAGAAGACTTATAGAGATGTATCAAGAGTGATAAATATGATTATTGGTGGAGAATCAGCATCAGGAGGGAAGAAGAAGAGATTAAGGAAAGATGTGTGCATAGTAGGAGTCAGTTTGTCCATGCCAACTATCACTATTAGTCAGGAGGATGGACTTCATGTCAAATAACCTCATAATGATGCATTGGTAGTTAGCACTTACATTAAAAATTACTTGATTAAGAGGATGCTCATAGATGATGGAAGCACAGTTAATGTTCTAACTTGGGAAGCCTTTCGAGCAATGGGAGGTTTGTTAGTAGAATTAAAACCTATCTCTAATCTGATAACTAGCTTTTATGAAGGAACGGTTCAACCAGTGGGTAGTGTAGAGCTGGATATAGAATTTAAAAATTAAAACTTGGAAGAACACACTACAATAAAATCTTTGTTCAATATAGTAGATACGCGATTGGCTTATAATGGAGCTATTGAAATACTAATTCTATGGGAAATAGGTGTAATAACGAGTATTAGGTATTTGATAATGAAAATCCTTATCCTAGGATGAGTCATTATGATAAAAGAAGATCAAGAAGCTACTAAGCAATGCTATCAGCTCGCTACTAAAGATGAACTCGAAGCCTTTCCGATTGAAGCTAATGTTAATATTAAAAAATAAGGGGTAAAACCTAAGCCAATCAAGGAACTGAAGGAAGTGAAACTTGGCAATGGTAAGATAATAAAGATTGGCAGAGAAATGTCTGACTAAATAAGAAAGGAGATTGAACGAGTACTATAAAGCCATGAAAATACTTTTGCTACCCAGGCATCAAAGATAGTAGGAATTGATCCAAATGTGGTTGCTCATAGATTAAATATCGATCCCTCTATCAAATTGATGATACAGAAGAAGCGGAACTTCACTTTGGAAAGATAAAATATCATAGCATCTGAAACCACCAAATTGTTAGAAGCATGATTAATTTATTCGGGAGGTCTCGCATCCTGAATGGCTCGCCAATATTGTGCTCGTACGAAAGTCGAATGGCAAATATCAAATGTGCATATATTACATGGACTTGAACAAAGAATGTCCTAAAGACAATTATTCTCTACCAACTATAGATCAGTTGGTGGATTCAACCGCTTGTCATGGGATGTATAGCTTCGTTGATGCTGCCCAGGAATATTATCAGATCCTCATGAAGAAGGAAGATCAAGAAAAGACATCCTTCATAACCATCAAGGGTTATATTATTACAATATAATGCCCTTTGATCTCAAGAATGTAGGAGCAACATATCAGAGGTTTATAAACTTCATCTTCAAGGAAAATATAGGCAAAACTCTAGAAGTATGTGTGGATGATTTGATTGTCAAAAGTAAAATATAGGAAGACCATCCTACAGACTTAGAATGAGTTTTTAAGAAGCTTGATCAATATAAAGTGAAACTTAACCCTGACAAGTGCGTTTTTGGGCTAAAGGTAGGAAAATTTTTAGGTTTTATAATTTCAGAAAGAGGAATTGAAGGAAATCTAGAAAAGATGGAAGCAATTGTTAAGATGAGGCTACCCACAACACTAAACGAGCTATAAAAATTAAATGGACAAATCACTGCCTTAGGAAGGTTCATGTCTTGTTCGACAAGGAAATGTCTTCCCTTCTTCCGAGCATTAAAGAAAATTAAAAAGTTTGAATGGAATGCTGATTGTCAATTAGAATTTGAAGACATCAAAAGGTTTCTAGCTTCCCTACCTTTATTGAGCAGACCAACCCAGGAGAGGCACTATACCTTTATTTATCAGTGGGGAATGAATTTTTAGCATCAGTACTAGTTTGAGAAGAATGGGGAGAGCAAAGCCCAATTTATTATGTGAGTAAAGTCCTTAGAGGATTAGAGATCTGTTATCCCAAGATGGACAAGTTGGCATTGGCCTTGATACACACAGCAAGGAAGCTTCGCCATTATTTTCAAGCTCATAAAGTAGTGGTGAGAACAAACTAGCCTCTCAGGAAGATTTTACAAAGATCGGAGAAGTCCGGATGACTCATTCAATAGTCAGTTCAGTTGGGGGAACATGATATATATACTAACCATGAACTACAATAAAAGCCTAAGTGTTATCCAATTCCATACAAGAAATAACAAAAGTTGAGGGATTCAGTAACGAAAAAATCCTATAGCATATGTACATAGATGGTGCATCCGGAAAGCAAAGATCTGGTGTTGGAATCATCTTGGTAGGACCTGAAAGGATAAAGATAGACTATGCTATCAGAATGACTTATCATGCCATGAATAATACGGCAGAGTACTAAGCCTTGATCACTAGTTTAAGGTTGGCAAATGAAATAAGAGCAGAAAGCCTCAAAATACTTTACGATTCTTAGCTCGTAGTTAATCAGCTGAAAGGGACTTTCGAAATAAAAGACCCGAGCATGATTAAGTATTCAAAAAGTGCTCATGCACTTCTACGAAGGCTGGAAGAAAATGGGGGATAATGGAGCTTAGTCTAAATCCCAAGAAGTGAGAACTAAGCTAATACATTGGCAAAATCTACAGCAAAAAATGGATCTGTATTTCAAAATCTTAAGCTTGAAGAAGAACTCAGTAATCCGTCAATAAAGGAAAATGAAGTGCTCGCCACATGCGATATAGCCGAATGGATGAAACCTATAGTTGAGTATTTAGACTCAGGAAAATTACCTGATAATAGGGATCAGGCTAGAAAAACCCGTATCAAAGCAGCCCAATATTCGTTACAGGATGGGAACTTATATCGGAGATCACTCAATCACCCATGGAGCAAATGAGTATCACTTGAGGAAGGGAATTATATCCTTGGGGAGATACATAAGGGTATATACAGAGCTCATGAAGCCCAGCAACTTTAGTCAAGAGAGTTCTTCTACATGGTTTCTATTGGCCTACGATGTCACAGGATGCACAAACGTTAGTACAGAACTGTGACAAATGTCAAAGATATTCACGGTTGGTACATTCACCTACTCATATACAAAGTCCCATCAGCAGCCCTTGGCATTTTGCTGTTTGGGGAATGGATATACTTAGACCTTTCCCTTTAGCATCAGGGCAAAGGAAGTTCATTATTATGGCTATAGACCATTTCACTAAATAGGTCGAAGTCGAAGCAGTTCCTACAATAACTGAAGTTAGGATTCGTAGTTTCTTTTGGAAGGAAATAATATGTAGATTCAGAATCCCCTATACACTCATTACAGATAGTAGAAAATAATTTGATAATGTTAAGTTCAAGCACTTATGTTCCGATATTAAAATAAAGTTACGATTCACCTCAGTAGCTCATCCACAGATAAATGGACAGACGAAAGTAACCAATCGAATTATTCTACAAGGCATCAAGAAGCATCTTGATGATAAAAAGGGAGATTGGGCAGACGAACTATATAATATCATATGCACATACCGTACTACTCCAAGAAGTACAAATGAAGAATCACCTTTTCATCTAGCATATGGAATGGATGCTGTAATACCAGTTGAGATAGGATCTCCTTCATTAAGAGTCTCCAAAGACTTGGATAAATCAGAAAATGAAAACAAGTGCAGGATCTTTTTAGATATACTGGGGGAAAGAAGGGAATAAACTGCAGCTGTAGTTGAAGCTAGATGCCAACAGGTTGCTCGTTATCATAATAAGAGAGTTCGTCCAAGATCCTTCAGGGTTGGATATTTAGTCCTAAAGAAGGCAGCGATAGAAAAAGGAAATGCGGGAACCGAAAAACTGGAACCGAACTGGGAAGGCCCATACCAGGTCATTGAGGCAACTGACAAAGGAGCTTATAAACTTGGAGACATGAATAACAATACCATTCCTAGATATTAGAATGTAGATAATTTAAGGAAATATTACTAGTAGATGTCTGGAATATACGGGTTAGTAAACCCAATTTATTTGTAAACGGCAAGGCAAATAAAATAATATTCTTTCCAATCAGAGAAATGAACAATTCCTGTATAAAGACAATCAAGCACTAACGTATGAGTCCCTGAAACTTATAAAAATTTAACGAGTCCTTAATACTCATAAAAATAAAAATATACGAGTCCCCGAAACTTGTAGAAATTAATGAGCCCTTAATACTCATTAAAATCAAAACATATGAATCCCTGAATCTCGTAGAAATTAACGAGTCCTTAATACTCATTAAAATCAAAACATATAAGTCCCTGAAACTCATAAAAATTAAAAAGTCTTTAATACTCGTTAAAATCAAAATGTACGAGTCCTTGAAACTCATAAAAATTAACAAGTCCTTAATACTCGTAAAAATAAAAACATACGAGTCCCTGAATCTCGTGAAAATTAAAATATACGAGTCAATAATACTCGTAAAAACTAACACATACGAATATCTGATACTCGTAAAAATTTAAACTAAGCACTTGAAAGGATCCTCGTCGTTTATTCATGAATATAACGATAATGGAATTCATTAACAAGAGATGGAATTTGAAATGGTCAAAGTTCATTAACAAATATTCATTTACAAAAGGATTCAAAATGACAGTTAAGCTCCTCGTTAAAAGTACATTCTTATTACATTCGATTACAAATCCTTCTGAATCAGTAGAGTGAGAACTGGAGTCTCGACAACAGCAGCAGTTTCCTCAACATGAATGTCCGCAGCTCTAGAGGACTCACCAGTAATATTCTTAGCAGTATCATCTGTAGGATCTGCAGATTAACTTCCCATACTTGAGACCACAACTAATCTCTCATTCTTAACTATTTCACCCAATTCATGAAGTGTTATCTTTATAATCGGGGAAAAATCAAGGGTCGGATGTTGCTAAATGGGTACTCTTTAGCACTCCGCCTTCAGTGCCTGTACAAAGTTGGCCGTAATCCCTTGGAACGGCTTTTTTCGCCTTGATGAGCTTCTTTTAGTTGCTGAATCTCCTTATCTTGATCAGTGACTCTTTCATTTAGTAAAAAAAGAGAGCTTTGAAGATCCTCATTTTTCTTTTTCTCTTGCTCCAAGCTCGAAAGAGCACTATCCCTCTCCGCACGGGCGGTATCCCTCTCAGTCTGGATAGTGTCAAGAATCTCCTTCATTCCTCAAATCTCGCTCTCATGCTCAATCCTCAGCTCATTAATCTTTTATTCATTCAGGTTGCACTCGCTCCTGTGAATGTAGCGAACATCATCCATCTGTAGGATTCCTTGTGCAGCCTGTCAAAGGGAAAAATAGTTAATAACAACATAAAGAACTCATTAATTATAATACGAGCTGATTACCTCAATAAGACCTAAGAACACTTGGCTTTTAAGACCGTTTTCATCAGTTCACTCCCACTTAGCCATGTCTCTCTTCAGTTTTAAGCATTCAGAAAGATGTCCTCGAACGAGCAGGTTAAGGATGCTCGAATTCTCAATACGACTCTCAAACTAAGGGACAGGATTTAGGCATCCTTCGAGTCTCGGACGCTTAAAATGAATCAAACCCCCATCTACAGCAGGCTCGTAAGTATCGTCGGAGCCCCTTGGCCGCTTCCCCTTTTGTTTCTCTGAAGGATCAGCAATAACCTTAGGAGAGAGAGAGATGCCATAATCTTTAACACTTAAAGGATGATATTGTTAATCATCAGGTTTTGGCGTCTCATCTACATAATCGTCAATACCCTCTATAAAATCATCAATGATATCAGCCATCTACAAAAGATAAAGAAAAAAGTTAAAAAATACCTTAAGTCTCCTAAATAGCACATATGATACCAAAAACACCAGCATCTGTTGGATGCTCGTGTCTAAAGATGAACTTCTCAACATAGTAGTGAGTAGAAGGCTTCGCTATGAAGCACTAGGTGTGGAGCTCGGCTAAGAACGGAAGCTTTTCTTCTATGAGATTGGATGATTATTTTAAAGTATGAGCTTTGGTAGCTCATATGGTGGGAATATTTTTAAAATCTGACTCATGTTTAATTATGAAAAACTGATTCCTCCAAGATCGGTTAATATCAACTAACTTCCTAAAAAGGCTCAGATGAGCTACTGCGGATAGCGTAAAGGTCAAATCCCCCTTCTTTTTCAATAAATGAAACATATACCCATACATAAATATCATGGGTTCTTGACCTTGAGACCGGATTAATTCACAAAAGGAAATTAGGAACCTATACCCATTTGGGTGGAGCTATCCTGGTGCAATTCCATAGGCACGAAAGAAATCTTTAATAAAAGTATCTATGGGAAAATGAAGACCACCCTCTAGTTGGTCAGCATAAATGACTAATTTATTATGGTTATTTTCTTTATTGGGATTTTGATGGGCCCTAAAATGAGATTGGGCCTCGTAGAGTTTAAATGTTTTGGAGATTTAATACTTACCCTAAAATAGATGAATAACACCCTTATAAAGTTGAGGGGGAAACCCTGAAGGATCTAAGGCAAGTCTAGGGGCCATCGTTACAAAATAAATTATAAAAGCTAAAAATCAAAATGAAAAGGAAAAGGGAGAGAAGATGACCTTGATCGCTTGAGGAGTGAGAACACAAGCTTCCTATCACCAAAGAACTCTAGGGAGAAGGCAGAGGATTTTTGAGAAAGACACTTTCAAAGTGAAGTCAGAATGAGCGATGTGGGAATTTATAAAATGAAGTTATTTTTTATATCCCTTACATACCCTTAAAGGTTACAAAATCGATATCTAATATGATAAATGGTATATAAGGAATGTGAGGAAGATGAAATGCCGCCTTGGAAACTGAAAATACTTGAGTGATTACAGGGACACATAATCATTCCATAAATAACATAGCTCATAAGAATGAACCCCTAAGAGTTCATAAGAGTACGAGCACAGAGCTCGTAAGAACGAACTCCTCAATAATCGAAAGAATGCGAGCCATGAAGTCGAATACCAAGTTTGAGGATAAAGATGAACTTCTCCTCATTCATAAAGAATACGAACTGCACGTTAGAAAGTAAAAATGAGTCTCTCCATGTTCGTATTCATAAGAATGTTTACCGAAAGCTAGATCGTACATCTACAAAGTTGGGCTTAAGTACAAGAAACACATCCTTTAAAAATTCAGATATTGAATAGATGACCATCTCTATACATGTTAATAGTAATTAAGTAAATGGGTTAAATGATGAAAGGGGATTGCTTTTTCTCGAACATAAATATTCGAAACTATTAGGGGAACTTTTGATAGTCATAGAAGGCCCATATAGGTCCAAGCCTAAAGAAGACTTTATGTCCATATGGAGAATTATTATATAATAAGGATAAAATCACTTAATTAGTAAAGGACAAGTATTCTCAAAATACCAATTCGAGTTGGATTAGGCATGTTTCTTTTAGGGCAAAGGTGCATTTTAGCCCCTAATATTTATGCTTAGGAGCATCTATGCCCTTTACATTTTTTTTGGAGCATTTTAGCACAAAAATAAGTTTCAGCTGTGATTTTGGCCCCTCTGCTAACGGCTTGAATTGACAGTGTTAAAAGGGCAAACGCGCATTTTCACCCCTAATATTTATACCGAGGAGCACATATGCCCCTAACATTTTTTTGAACCATTTAAGCACAAAATTAAGTTTTTTCTGTGTTTATAGCCCCTAATTTAACGTTGGAGTTAACACCATTATCTATATTCATTACCTATTACATATAAAACTATCAATTAGAACCTAAAAGTTTTTTGTCAATCATTCTTACCCTCTCTCTCCTTAGACACACGCCCCATCATAAACTCCAAATAAATTTGTTCAACTTCCATGCAGTAGGGTGAAAGAGTCTCTTCATGCTTGACAATGGGCTGCCAAAACCTGAATCTCAATAGAATGGTGTAGAGAATTTGTTGATGTTCTCCTCCAGATATCTCGAGAATGAGAAGATAGTCAACGAGATATGCAAGATTATGTGGCACCATAGGCTACCCTATTAGCTATCTTTATGTTGTGATCTTCGATATCTAAAAAATTCAGATGTGAATGACCTATAACTCAAAAATGATGTGG
>CATIWO010641026.1:0-12357 GCA_949673435.1 Macaranga tanarius
CTTGGGCTTCATCATCAAAATTGGGCTTGTTACAACAAAGTCTTGAACTTTAATTTGTTAGCCCCTTCTAATAACACCACTTGCAAAAATTCTATTAGTCCCTAAATATTTATCAAACTTTGTCATTATCAAAATTAGAGGTTGTAACCTTGAGGTCAACAGTAATCAAATAATTATAATATTTATATTCATAATTTTTTATAAAGCTTGTATTAATAAAAATTTATATTTTAAAGGTTATTTTTAATAATTTTTATTAATGATTTTAATAATATATAAATCAGGGATATTAAACTATTATTTATTTCTATTACTATATACTATTTTTAAATAGATTATATAACTAAAAAATGTTTATCACCTATCAACTATTCACAATAACTACTAGCTATCATCTGTTATAAATAATTAAATCAAATAGATTTTTAAAAAATTCAAATATCAGCGGTTGATAATTGTTTTAATCTTTAATAGTTTTGATTTTTATTAGTTCTTATAGATTATGTATTTTTGTTTAAATACAATTATATACGTGTGTTAACAATTGTTTTCTATTTTTACGTGCTCTAAAATATGTAAATATCACATTGTCACACACTCTGACAAGTCATGAGCTCAATGAATAGAATATTTCTTTTTGAGAAATCAATGAATAGAATATTAATTTTTATTCAATGAATTGAGATGTGAGGTAGACCAAAGTGATAAAGTTTTTTTTTTTTTTTTTTTTTTTTATATCAAAAATAGAAATTTCATTGGTGGAAGTAAAACTTTTACAAGCAAAAGTGATTTAACACAAAATATAAAGAAATATTTTATGCTAAGAACTTGTATAAAAATAAAACAAGGCAAACTCTTTTCATATATTAAGAAAAATTTAGCCAAGTTTCAATAAGTTCTTTTTCAAATATCAGGGTTATTTACACTCATTATCCTTAAAGTTTTACTCCTTCTCCCACTATCATCCTAAAGAATTTATTGGGCACATAAAAATCTCTAAAAATTAATCGAGATCGCAATAAAATCCTAATAGTCAGAATCCGATGAAATCTTCACTAAAATAATGATTTGGTAGAATAGCTGGATATGACATGGTAAAAAATAATTTAAAAAGAAAATGAAAAAATAAAAATAAAGATATTTAAATTAATTTATTATTTGAAATTAGGATATTGGTGCCAAAAATCAAACTTTTTTTTTTATTTTTATAAATTTATACTAAACTTTGAAATTTGGCAAAACTAGACCAATTTGACATATTATTTACAATTCTATCACAATTACAAATTGGTCCAAATATATACATGGCATCTAAGGTAAAAATAATACTTAAAAATTTATTTAATTTGTAAAAATTACATTCATCTTATTTTTTTTACCTAATTTTAAACCTTCATATAGATGTGGTGACTATAATAATTGATGTTAGCTAATTCACCTCAAATATTATGTGTGTATTTTATTTTTTAAATTCATGATTAAAATACAATTGTGCTAAAATTGTAAATAATATGTCAAATTGTACTAAAATTATAAATAATATGTCAAATTGGACTAGTTTTATCAAATTTTAAAATTTAGTAAAAATATGAAAAAATTGAAAAGATTGTGATTTTTGGTAATAATAGACCCTTAAAATTTAATGATATAAACACTAACATTTAAAATCAGCTAAAAATATTATTTATTTTTTTATTAATTTAGACATTTAAGTAAATAAAAAATTAAACATAAAATAATAAAAATTAAACAATTTAAATACTATCTTTCTTTTTTATTTAAATGTTAATAATAGAGTTTGAAAAATAATTGCAAGTGTTTATCCTAAAAAGTTATTTAAATATTTGTTTAAAAAAGTTATTTGTTTTTTTGTATAATCTTACAAGCTAATGATGACAACCGTATTATTTTAGGCAGATAAAAGGAAAATGAGGATTCTATTCATATTTTACATAAAAGGAAATAAAAAAAAAAAAAGAGTAAAGCACGTTATGGCAAAAAATAATGTAAATTAAAAAAGAAAAAGGAAAGAATTAAAATTCATGACTATTGTATACTTGCATTTGACTGACCATGCCCACTCTCCACCCTGTCTATGAGACACTACGCGCCATGTGAAACTTGAAAGAGCCTAGCATACCTATACTATTCCATACATGAGCCCAATTATAATTTTTATAGAACTTTTATTAAAAAATGAACAATATTAGTTAAAATAATTTATATATTTATCCATTATATTAAACTATGATTAGTAAAATTATTTTAAACTATAATAATTTTAATTTAATTATAATTAATCAAATAAAATAATTAAAATACAAAATAATTAATAATTAATATTTCTAATAACTTTTTTTTTGAAAATAAATATTTCTAATAACTGAACACTAACCAAATATAATATGTTATAATTAAAAATCAATAAAATATGATAAATGATTTAAAATTGAAGTGGTAATAAATTTGCTACAATGAATTTTTATTTATAATTTATTAAAATAATTATGACAGATAAAATAATAATATGGTATTACAAAAATATTAATATGGTAATGCAAATTAATTAAATTTTAACAAATAAAATAAATTAACCATCTGGCATACTTGAATAAATCATTGAATTATATTATATAAATATGAAAATATATTTTTACACAAATTGCATGTTGAACTTATATATGCTAATATACATAGTTATTTTAACTTAATTTAAAAAATACATAAATTGAACATATAAAAATTAATATAAGCATGATTGTATTTAATTGTGAAATAAAAATATAAAATTATTATACTTTTGGTATGAATATGAATATTATATAACTTTAGTAATATATTCAAAATATGTTATGTAGTTTAATGGATCAAATGAACATTAACTAAAGCATTAAGAATATATAATTAACTGGACATTGCAATAAATAAATAATTTTAATTTATGTATATATTTAAAATGCGAAAAATATAAATTCTAGAAAATCTATTTAAAGGATATATTTTTTTAACAATTTTTATTCATTCTTCAATTTTTTGAAAATAAAGATAAAATTGTAGATAATAATAATAATAATATAAGAGTGGAAGTAATATAGTTTTTTAAGTAATGAAATAGTAATTTATATAATGATGGTAGTAATAATAACTCTTTAATTATATTATGAAAAATGATAAAATATAAAAATATTTATAACAATTTAAATTAAATATATAGAAATTAAAAATTTTTAATATGATAAAATAAAAAATTAGCATAACATAAGTGAATAATTGAATAATTTGTACTATTATTTAATAAAAAAAATGAAGGGTAGAAATTTTGCGACACTCTACATTAATTTTTGTATTAGAAATAATGACCTTATTATCTTATATTAAAAAATTATATTTCTATCAATTTAATTAATTTTTATAAAGTATTCCTTTTAGTTATTTTATTTATATTAATTTTCTACAAATATAATATTTCTAATACCATACAATATTATTTTTACTTTAAAATAGAACTAAATAAAGAAAACTAAAATTAAGCATACTATCGAAAAATTTTAATAAATAGTAAATATCCTGTATAAATTATCTAAGATATTAAATAAAAATAAAAATTTAAAGAGGAAATTTTTAAAAATAGCTTGTTTGACCAGACTTCTTTCTTTTATAGTCTGGCTCTTTTTATTTTTTCAGAATTAATTTTTATGTTTTCAATTTTGACCTACGTTTCTTTTATCTTTCAAAAATAACAAACTGATTTTATCCATTAAATTTCTCTTGATAAAATCATTTCACCAGCTTCCTCATCCAATTATGTCGGTTTTTCTGCCGGAGATTTAATATTTGGCCATTCCACTGCTTCTCTCACCTTCGCTAATGATTCCACAAGACCTTTCTAATGAAAGTTGTTGTGTTGGGAAATCGTTAGATAATGTGTTACTCTCATGCTTAGTTTTTTTTATTTGTTTTGTTGTTTTTAATTGATCAATGTGTGCATTATAAAGGTCTTATGGAGATACGGGAAGATTATGTGGAGGAAGGTCCTGGTGAAGGCCTCTCTAAGTCAGGTAGGTTCCTTTTTAAAAAATTATTTTGGTTAGTTAACTTGTTGATTGTAATTAAATTGCTAGTGTATCGAGGATATGTTGATGTTTATCTTTCAGTTTTTTCTAATTTTTGTATGATATATGATTTATCGGGAAAGTTATATGAATTGAATTTGATTTTAAAATTCTTTAGGTTTAAATTATCAGTGCAATATATGTGAGCAGAATTGCTCTTGATTGCTATTAAAAATTTGAAAGGGACATCAGTTGAGATATTGGTATTCTTTTTGCAGAGGTAGAAGATAAGAAAGTTGGAGTTGAAGATGATGAATATACTCGTATGATGTCCAGGTTGGGTGAGCTTGAGAAAGAAGAACTTGAGGCTGAAGGTGATAATGAGAGTAATGAAATGCTAAAACCCTAGACTTCCTCAGCCGCTCAATTTTGAATCTTGTTTCACAGGTGTTTGATGTTTTGATCATTGATGTTTAATTTGTATTTGCCTTTAATGTGAGATTATCTTTGCTTCATAATTATTGAATACTTTTGTCTATTTCTGATCCAAAGTGTTGATTTTTTTACTCCTTCTTTTGCGTTCTTTACTATTGGTTTCGTGTTTTTTGAGCCGTGTTTTGCTTTATTTGTGTGTGTAGCAACCTTTGTAGTATTATAGTATTATGAGGTGTAATAGTGTTCCATGTGCTTTTCAGAATGGTCTTATGTGCATAAACCTGGAGTGTTATATTTTTGTTGAATTTAGTGTCATCACATGATAATATGATGGATAATCCGCGACCAGGCTCTGGGAATAGTGAGGATAATGTTGGTATCCCTAATGATTTGGGTTGTAAGAGGTCAGATGGGAAACAATGGAGATTCCTTTTCCATTTTCGAGCATTCCTACATTGCTAGGAAAGCTTTGCTCGACAGTCTCACCGGGCTTAAGGAATCCTTTTTTTTCAACCTTAACATCCTATACATTTCTCAATCTCCCCATTTCTTATCACATTTTGGCCTCAAATTTTACCTCCTTACCTGTAGCACTACATTTCCCTCACAATTTTTTAAATGCTCATAATTTTACCTGTGACGCCCACATTCACCATCATACACGTGGCAATAATTATACTACATCATGTGGCATTAGAAAAATCTTTCAACAAAGTACTCATTTGAGTATACAATTATTCATCATTGTATACATTGTTTTAAACATTCTCAACTAATAGCATATGACAATATCTACACAAAATCATATAAATGTGCCGACATGATATGCAGGATGAAGGTCAAATGCACCAACTCGTTTCGGCCCACCTAAGATTCCAATGCAAGCTTCAAGATAAGTTTAAACGAGTTCCTGGAAAATTTTAACAGTAAAGAGAGTGAGCTTGCAACTCAATAAGCAACTACTAAATATTTGTACACAAATCGTAAACTCACAATAATAGATTTATTAACTATAAAAATCCAATGTATAAGACACATTCTTAAGGTCATAAAATAGTTTAACAATCCTTTAATAAGTCCACATATAATCACCATGAAGTTCCATAACCATTGGCACTACATCGAGTGCGTACAGGAGTCCAAATGTAGAAGGAGCAAGTGAGTACTAAAATGTCAAGCTCTATTAGAGAATCTTAAAGATAGATTCATCTCAAACTTAAAATATAAAAGTTGTAGGAGACTCTTTAAAGTTTCTTTAGCATCAAATCATATTCTATTTGGAGCTCTGTAGCTCGAGTTATGGTCAAAATATGAAGACAACAGTGTGCAGGTTGGGCTCCTCATGGGTAAGTGCTCACGGTCGAGAGGAAGAGGCTCGTGACCGCGATTGTGTGCTCAAGGTCACGAGCCAAACTATGAGGACACATCTGGAACCCATTTCTAGTGCAAAAAATGCATGGGGTGCTTACGGGTGCGCCCTCACGGTCACAACCTGACCGTGAGCAGCCCAAGCAATACCAAAACTCACCTTTTTCCATTCCAAAGCCTAGCAAACCATTCCATACTCAACTATAACTCAAAACAACCCTAAAAAAAGCTTATAAACATACCAAACATCATCAACATATAATTCTCAATCATTCACAAGTTTTAAAGCGTTCATATTCATCCATTTCAACTAGAACAACCCATTCACGTATTAGCATCTCATTCGTAAGTATACATTCAAAGTATGTACATTTCAATACAACAATTAGTATCCATATAATCATATTCAACAATATATTTGGTACTCATAACCAAATTCACAATATAATGCTCACATTCAAATCACATTCAACATGTGTGTAAATATGATGTAACGATACATGCTTATGCAAGTTAGTATCCAGATAAATATTTCCTCACATAATTTTCTTACACTTAGCCTCATTGGCTATTTTTCTCATATTTTTAATATCAAATAAATGGTCATTTAGTGAGACTATATACCTAACTCAGTCTTACTATCTCACACATCATTTTTGGGTAGCTATACGCCCAGCTCAGCTTGTCCATCTCATATATCATTTATTTATTTATTTTATTGGGTAGCTATACGCCCGACTTAGCTTGTCCATCTCACATATCATCATTTTTATTTTATTGGGTAGCTATACGCTCGGCTCAGCTTGTCCATCTCACATATCATCATTTTTATTTTATTGGGTAGCTATACGCCCGACTCAGCTTGCCCATCACATAATATTTAATATCAATCAAATGGCCATTTGTGAGACTATCCGCCCGGCTCAGTCTCACTTCTCACTTCTCACATGGGTAGCTATACGCCCGACTCAACTTGCCCATCTCACAATCACACATCCTCACATTCCTCATATATCATACTTTTATGTGAATCACAACACAACATAATTCAATGCAATTGCATATTAATAAATCATCTTAACAATATTTTATCATTATTCCATCCATGCTCATATTTCCAACATCACAATATCATCCCATGCAATTGTATCTTAACAAGGCATCATCATAATATATCACCGATATTCCTTCCATATTCACAAACTATTTCTCATAGTCACAATATCAACATACACACATAACATCCTTTGCCAACAATCCTCACCTTACCAAAATACAAAATGGTGGAATTCATTCCATACCATATTCAACATAACTCAACACAATTTCATTAAAATAAGTCATCATTATTAACCTTTCATCTATGATTATCAATACACAATTCATTTATCTATAATAATTGAAAACACCATTATACACAATAGAGTTTAGTCTATATATGTACATATGTAAGTAATTACTTACCTCCGTTTGCTCCCAACCTTAAAAAGGGTCTTTCTTCCATTTAAGAGTGCCTTATTTCCCTTTATCAAGTC
The DNA here is from genome assembly GCA_949673435.1 of Macaranga tanarius. NCBI lineage: Eukaryota > Viridiplantae > Streptophyta > Magnoliopsida > Malpighiales > Euphorbiaceae > Macaranga > Macaranga tanarius. The sequence goes on from CATIWO010641026.1 coordinate 7,391, forward strand.
CTATACATAACCATATATCAATCTCACATAACAACCATGACTCAAGCACTTAAATGCACTAGATGCACTTTAAAGCTCAAGATTCAATCTATCCAAATAATTCACTCACAAATTCCAAAATTATGAAAATATTACTAAAGCTAGACCTATGAGTCTACTTCAAATCCCAACTAGAATTACTTGATTTGGAAGTTGTAAAATTAATTATGGATTTTTGATACAACTCGGGTAAAACAGGCAAAACAGAGTTGACATTATGAGCACAAAAATGTTTAGTTGTGCCAGTCAGCCTTAACAGCAAAATCAGCTAAACCTCAAAACACAAACGTTATAGAGGACACTCTAAAGTTTCCAGAGCATCAAATCTTACTCAAATCAGAAGTATATAACTCAAGTTATGATCAAAACAACAAGACTGAAAAACAGAGATAGCATACCCGAATTTCACACATCAAAACCAAGCTTCAATTAACCAAAATAAAGGAAAGACTTACTAAATTGATGCTTCCAAAAAATTAAAGATCTTCTAAAGCTCTCCAATTTGATTACTAGATGTGTAGAGAAAATCAAAAATCTCTCAAATCCTCTCAATTTCACTATTCTTCTTCTACCCCCAAATTCTCTACACTTAACCACATATACACACACACTCACAATAAAATATACACATTAAATATACACTAATTAAAATACTCTATTTGTCTAAGTTGTGTCCCGTTAACATAATTACTTAACCTTTATTAAAGAATTAAAAAATAAGATACTGGATAATTATAAATAATTATCTCCACAATTCTCTACACCTCCTTTAAAAAAATAGGATTATTACCCAATAATCCACAACTTTCTATTTTAATAAATAACTCCAAAACTTTCTTAATAAATATGCCCCTCTCTACCAACATGTACATACCCCACTTAGATGCAAATCTATAATTCTATTCCATATGATATGAAAATAATATGCATAAACAGTGCATCTAAAAAATATGGGTGTTACAATTCTCCCCTTCTTAATAAAAATTTCATCCCCGAAATTTACTAATCACCACTTACTGATCAAGTATGGATATACTTTTAGCTTTATTAGCTTTTCTATCCACCATTTTATTTCTTTAAGTGAATGGTGACTTCATTTCACCTTTACTATTGAAAACTTTTTATTCCTCAACTGCTTATCATAGACATTTACATTCATATTACATATATTAATCTCACATGGTATTAAATTAGTAATCTACTTGTAGCTTACCCATACCATTCTCAACATTTCATAGCACAACTATGGCACACTAGACTTTACTATAAGAACCTAATGATAAAAGTACAGTTTTTGAGGAATCTACTAAAATTTCGGCAGAATCTCTCCTAAAATATAGACATCTCCCTACTATAGTAGGGCCAATCCTGCAATAAAAATAATTACACTTCTATAACTAATCATAATTGGCTCAGTTATTCACCACACTACAATTACATACTGTCCCACGTAACTCGGACTAAATTTTTTTTTTAGCTTTCTTAGATCCATGTAACTTCTCACACTCAAATAAGGCTCGAAACAACTTATAAACACTTCAAAGATATATCTAACATTATTAATTCATTCATAACACAAGATCAAGTATATCTATACTAATACATCATTTAATATTCATATAGTCACCTTTTTGCGATACGTTTAGTATTCACAATCGATTCACATATAAAGGATTATATATATATATATATATATATCCCAATATGTGCATTTGTATTTTATCATCTTCAATTCCCACAATCATCAAATCTATAATAGAAAAATATAAATATAAAAAATAAGTAATTAAATACACAACTCAATCCCACTGTTTGATATCATTTGTCTTGCCGACGGGCACTTAGCCAATCGACATCTCAATATTTCGTATAGTCGATGGTCACAAAGCCAATCAACATATTATTACACATCATATCCACATTTACTCACCACCATCTAATATTTACATGAGGCACAACACAACATAACACAACACAATCACACTGTTGAAATTCATAATTCATTCACAATCATAGTAAATAGTGCCTCACCAAGAATTTCTCACTCATTGAGCTCACATATTTATCACATATCATCCCATCACATATGGAGTTCATATATCAAAACATATCATCACATTTTCCATATCAATATTCCACATCTCATCACTTAGTAGGCTATACAAAATAATTTATCATAACAATAACTTAATTACTTAATCAGACTTCTCAAATTCATAATACTCATCATAAACACATAAAGATAAATGATAAGTAGAACTCACGCATTCTATCGCCATCAATATAAGTCTATTTAAATACTGTTAAGGATTGTAATTTTTACTAAGAAGAAGGTTTTAGATCCCATTACATCTCTATAGTCTTGAATTAATTCTTTCTGGATAGAAATATACTCAACTCTTAATTTAATAACTGTTGAAAATGATTCCCAATACAACTGATACTTCTAAATCTTAAATACTTGAACAGTAGTAGCTAACTCTTGAACAATACAACTGTCGAAATTATAACTGTCTAGATGTATAAATTATATTTTTCCCATTTGCATTAACACATAACCCAACTCTTGTCTTGAGGCTTCAATATAAATCATATTACCTCCATTCCCGATCTTGCATACTATTTTTAGAGATAATATGTTCTTATCATGTGAAGTCATCAAAATTCCAGTCTCAAGTCTATCTTCAAAAATATTATAGTATCTCTCAATTAATTAAGTAGCCCTTTATTTCTCAGTTATGGATAATTATTCTTTATTGAGATACTGTTCAATTACCTATAAGTATTACATAACCCATACTACTATTTTTTTCTCTGATAAACTGAATCGATGCTCGTCATGATGAATTATTCAATCTGACAACCTGCCTTTTTCAATTCTTCAAGTTCCATTAATGTGAGGCCCGCAACACGTGGCCTCAAACACAACCAACACATGTTCCAATTAGAAAGAAAATAAAATTCTTTCAAGAACACAACCATATTCCATGCAACTTCACATTCATCACATATATCACATAAATATATAATGCATAATAACATCAAACTTAACCACAAAACATGTACTTATACAATATAGCTTAAAATCAATATAGCATAAACCTCATAAATAAATATATAAAATTCAAGTTGAAAAATTCACTTCCAAACCATTAAAAATCTTTATTTATGAGTCTCATTTCATATGCAATTTGAATCAGACAATTTGGAAATGTACAAAATTAGTTATGAGGTTTTGAACACTAATAGGTCATATATGGAAATTTTAAAACAAAGTGAGCAATACAATGTCTAATCATTTTTGACAATTTTAGAGGTGGATTTTAGGAATTCTTAAAACATACAAGTTGTAAAGGACTCCATAAAGTTTCCATAGCTTTAAACCAAACCTCATTTTGAGGTTTGTAGCTCAAAATATAGTCAAAATACTAAAATCTTGAAAATAGGCCGTGCATTGCCGTGCAAGGAAAAGCACACGGCCGTATTCCTTCGCCTGAGAGCTCGAATTTCAGACTTCTGTAACAGCACGTCTGTGCGATAGGACCTAACGGCTGTGTGCCAGGGCTTGAGAGCTCAGATTCTACAGCTCTATAACCGCACGGCTGTGCTACAATAGCACACGGCCGTGTCTGAAGGTCTACGAGTATGACTTACATACTATGTCGCACTCTAACGACCATAACTCCCTCTACCAAACTCGGATTTGAGTGATTCAAAAAGCTATGAAAAGCTATCTTAGAGGGATATAACTTCTATGAAGACACATGGGCTGAATTCATTTATATGAATTAACTAAAATGCCCTTGAAATAGGTGGCCATGTCAAAACACAATAACATGTGCTTTATAAAAAAGCACTTTAAAATCAAAAGCTCATCTCAAACTTAGTATATCTTAAACCATACTTCTCACACACTATTGCACAAACACATCATGCTTTTTGAACCCCATACACCAACATAGCATTGATTACTCTTTCAAATTACAAATACATATATATTTGCACAATCGCAATCGTATTCATAAAGTTTACAATTCATTCTTGTAAATATAACAACCTTTGCTTTCATACACCTCACATGGTGCAATTTCAACATAACCGTATACATTATCTCCCTCTAATATCCTATATATGCTTGCATAATCTCTAACTTCACAATCAACTACTCTTATGCATCATACATAATGCATCCTCAACACAAACATCACAAAAATGCAAAATGGTGCATGACAAATGGAAATGAAGGATGGTTCACCAAGCACACCTCGGCCTCCGGAAGTCACCAACAAATCACGCGTCAAGCTCTTACTAACTATTTCATAAAAAATAGTTGTAAAGGGGTGAGCTTGCGACTCAATAAGTAATTATCAATATAATAATATATATATCACTTCTCCAGAACTAATTAAGTGATATATATATATATTTATATATAACAAGTCTTTACTTGTTCAAATTACATATATCATCATGCTTCCAATTCCACCAAATAGCAATCACTTATATTTTGTATCCATGGCATATACAAATTTTACAAAATATATATTTCACATATACCAAACATGTACTCCACATATACCAAATATATACTCCTCATATACCAATTACATAATCATTATATACCAATAATATACCAAACATATACCAAATATATACTCCTCATATACCAATAACATAATCATCATGTACCAATAATATACCAGACATATACCAATCATATACCAATTATATACCAATTGTATACCAATAATATACCAATGATCTACCAATCATATACTAATTATATTCCAATCATAAACCAAATATATACCAATAATATACCAAATATATACCAAAACTCAACTTTCATATCAATGATGCAATTTTACATTAACCATAAATTCATTCATTCATAACACAACATAATTTGGTTTTCAAAACTCATCCAT
>CATIWO010641085.1:0-25718 GCA_949673435.1 Macaranga tanarius
ATATCATCACAAGGCTAATTTAAGGTTATAGGTATTGGGATTGGAGAATATTATTATTACTTGCTTTTGGGATATTCAATTATTGCAATGGATTCTTCAAGTAAGGTTTCCTTTACTGTCACTTTTATAATTATGCCATGATTTATGTTTTTGGTTAATTTAATTGTTCTATTAGGATCATATATGTTAATTGCTTCCGCATTTAAGCCTGGCATAAACAAGCTAAACTATGTCCAACAAAGGTGAGCATAGCAACTCTTACGGCAGCAAGAGGAACAATCGGGTATATGGCGCCAGAGTTGTTTTACAAAAATATTGGACGTGTCTCCTACAAAGCAGATGTGTATAGTTTTAGGATGTTGTTACTTGAAATTGCGGGAAAAAGGAAGAATTTGAATGCATTGGCAGAGATTCTAAGCGAAATTTACTATCCATTCTGGGTTTATGATAAACTCTCAAAAGGAAAATTAGCAATAGAAGATGCAACAGAAGAGGAAAGTAAAATAGCCAGGAAGATGATTATAACAAGATTATGGTGTATACAAATGCACCCATCAAAGAGGCCTCCAATGAATAAAGTAGTAGAGATGCTCGAAGGTGATATCGAGAGCCTACAATTGCCTCCCAGGCCTATTCTGTTTCCTGCTGAATCGATGACAAAGGATGGAGGAGAATCATCAACAATGTAATCATCTTCTTAAGTTGCTCAATTTGAATAGCTTGATTACAATTTGTTGTGGATCTTTATGCATGTATATGATTTTACAAAATTTGCTTAAAACATATGTATTTGTACTATTAAGTAACATATAGAGAAAATGAGTGGGAATGTAGTAATTCTAATAATTATATGTTTTTACTTTAATATTTGTTACTTTTCTAATAATAATGGCAGTCTAAGTTTTCTCCTTTTAGCATTGGTTTTGGTTTTCTTTATAGAAATTGCTTATGTGCATCTAAGTAGTCATTTCGTGGTACCGTATTCAAATGCTTATAAGACCATAGCATTAACTATATCCAAGTATCTAAATAATAATAATGATCCATGATCACCATTGTTCTTGCAACTAAATTTGATTGTAGCACTAAGTGCTCAGGAAATGCTATTTAATGGTAGTTCAAGTAATCAAGGATCAAGGGAGTTTGCTCTTCTTTTTAGCCTTTAGGTTTATATTTTGAGTCAGTACTCCAAAATAATATAATTTCTTTAAATGTATTAGACTGATATGGAGGGATATGCTCTTAAAATTATCCAATAAAAAGAATAGTAAATAAATAGTATCCTAACAAGGACGATGCCACATGTGTTTTTTTTTTAAATATTATAAAAGAATGAGGAATTGAATTTATGACCTTTTTACACATATATAGATTAGGAGGTTAGGCGAAATTTAGGGGAAGAGAAGGGGATAGAATGAGAATTAATTTTTATTTTATTTGGTTATTAAAAATTTGGCCGAATACCCATTTTCACCCCTAAACTTTACACTTTTGGTATGTTTCACCCCTCAACTTCCAAAATTGTCTAGCACACATTTGAACTTCTATTTTGAGCCTATATCACACCAAATTTAGGGCTGGTGATCACGTCTATATAATGCTCATTGACATTTTAGAAAAAGATGATATGGATATCCATGTAAGTCTTTGACTATTTGAACCTACAACATAAGGTTAAAAAAGTAAATAACTAATTTTACCTAAAGTACTATAATCGTAAAGAACTAAATCCCTAAATCACTTAAAAACGTAAATCCTTAAATCAATCAAGTCTCTCAATTTTCTAAATCCTATCAACTGAAATAAAGAAAAAAAATCAAAAGATATCATCAAATTCAATGTTTCATTTCCTGCCATCTGCTTATTTGAATAGTTGAGTTACGAATTAAAATTAATTTAAGGTTGGTGACATAGCAAATATCGGCTTTTACAGTTACTGTTGGGGTCGAGGCCTTTTTTCATAAGGTTTAATAAGGTTTGCTTTTAACCATTAGTTGTTGAGTAATGAATGTAGTGTGTTATTTGGTTTTTTGGTTATTTGAGAACAAATTTAGGGTTTATTTTGAGAGTGATATTTACAGTAAAGATTTTAGCTTTTTTGGTGGAGTATTTTTATTACATGTTGTCTTTAATGCTTGTGTAGCAGTAGAAGCTTTGCCTTTTTGAAATTCTTTATTCATATCTTATTTATTTGAAAAATGTTTATTTTATTGCACCATGGAGGAGAGATACATTGTGGTCAAGTGGAATCATGAGGGTTCATTTATGAGAGAATCTGGGTTAAAATATATAGGTGGGGTCGTGATAGTAAAAAATATAGACTGTGATAGGTTAAGTATACCAGAGCTCATATGGTATACCACACATTTTGGCTACCTAGAGGTGGAAAGTGTTTATTATAAGCCAAAAGAAAAGACTAAATTTATATTATTGTAAATAGATGTAATTATTTTAGATGCAGCTAAGGATTTTAAAGATGGAGACAATGTGGATTTCTATGTGAGTCATATAATTAATACACTTATAGTGGCAATAGAGGCAGCTGAGGAAAACTAAATACAATAGATCCTGAGCCTACAAAGTTAGATTTTTTTATAGGAAACTTTAGTGGCAGGATAGTGAGGAAGGTAGGGAGGGTGAAACTGAAAAGGGCATTGGCAGTGATAGTGAGCAAGGCAAAAATGGTGAAATTGAAGGTGGTAGTGATATTGAAGATGGCAGTGAGGGTGATGAAGGCATTAATCATGATGAGGTTAATTTAAGTGAAAGTGAATATGTAAGGACTGATGTAGATGAAAAACTTAGAACAGTCAGAGAGGAAGCAAGAAATTTAAGAAGAAATGAAGGACCAAATCCAACTCCTAGGCCTGTAAAAGAAATACATCTAGGTGAAACAGGTGTTGATGTAGGATTTAAACATGTGGGAAGAAATAGAAATGAAGAAAGAGTAGGAAGGCAATAAGTTGTATATGATAGTGATGACCATGGAAGTGATGCAACAGTTTCTGATGATGAAGGGGCATATCTGCCTCAAAGAAGACCATCTTAACCAGCTCGATTTAACCCTTTAATAATTATGCCTACAAGGGAGTTAGGTATGACTTTCTTTCATGGTAAGCAATTTAGAAGGCAATTTATAAGTATGCTATAGCAAAATCTATTAAGTTGATCCTAAAACCAAATCAGTCAAAAAAAGTTAGGGCAAAGTGTAAAGAAGATGGTTGTCCTTAGGTTTTGTATATTAGTATAGATAGGAAAACACAAAATTTTATTATTAAGACATATAATCCTAGGCACTCTTGTCATAGGTTAAACAAGACATTTCACTGTAATAGCAATTACATTGCTAGACACTACAAGGCTAGGATATTATCTCAAATAGGCATTAAGCTGAAAGAGCTATCAGATTTGTCTAAAGAGAAATATATATATATATATATGTGTGTGTGTGTGTGTGTGGCAAAATTAATTTGTAGAAAGGCAAAAATGAAAGTTTATCTATAGCAATAGGAGATCCAAGAGTTGAATTTGCAAAATTATATGACTATGTGGATAAAATAAAAAGGTCCAACCCTGGGTCAATATATTTTGTGAAGTGTGAGAGAAGGACAGAACCAAGACAACAATTTTTTAAGAGCTTTTATGTTTGTTTCAATGCCTTAAAAGTACAATTTAAGCAGGGTTGTAGAAGAATATTAGGGTTAGATGTGTAACACCCTAACCCCACCAATACCCTTATTAGAAGGTCACTTCCTTGACCTACCTAAACTCAAGCATTGGTGTGGCCGAGTATCAAATCTATCTCGCCCATCAATGTTTAACTCTTACTCTTTAAAATATATAAATACTCCACCATTACATATAATGTTATCTTATAAGATAACCAATTCAAATTTACTTCTTAAATATACAAAACTTCTAATTTACAAACTATTGAATACAACCAATTCAACATATAATGTTTATCTTTTTTATAAAATAAATGGTCTAGCAAAGCATTTCTCATGAGCTCTCCATTGCTCACTTATCCAGCTATACTTCAGACTATCTTCCAAGTAGCTACTCTCAATAACTTGTTATTCTAGTAAAATAATTTATAAAAAGGAGTGGTGAGTATTTTCAAAAGAAAATGCTCAGTGAGTGAACATAGTATAATAAAATACATTTCAATAATATCATAGCAAAGATCCCAAAGAAAAAGTCACAAGAGAAATAAATATGAATGCCACAAAGTAATTTAATAGTATTAAATAATAACGTGCAGTGCGCTCAGTAAAAATATACATAATAATAATTCTTGGATTTAAAAATCATGAATAATTATTAGGTTATCGAAATAATATTTACCTTTATCATTGTAGATTGTATATTTAAATTAATAAATTTTACCTGAGATTTACAATTATTTTCCCTTAATCACTTATCGTGAGTTCTCGTTACTTCATAATTTAATAGAAATTTAGACTTATATTTCATTATACTTTTCCCATCATTCAACACATCTCAAAAAGAAATAATGCGTATGACCCCGTCGTACTAGTGATCTCAGCTTTTCAAATTCATGTTCCATATGATAATTCTTATTTTTTCAATGTGAATTTTGAATTATTCATATTAACTTCAGAGCACTACACCATATGCATAAGTAAATATTAGTGTGGCTATTACTAACACCACACCAAAGATTATCACAATTGTTCATTAATAGTGTGTTGACCTAGCCATCAAAGGTTGTGCCAGCACATCCCAAAGTAAATGTCACAATAAAGCCTTATTATATTCACAGTGCTCACACAAAGCTAAATTACATTTCCATCAATTTATCTTAAATGCCAAACCTTCGGTAAAATATATATCTGGCCCCAGGCAGCAGTTATACATATATCCTAGGAATGGTCTTACATCTACATATTAAGATGTGTACTCGGCCCCAGGCATCGGTTGTACTCATTTACCAACCCTGCCATATCCCCAACATAGACTTACTATCTCTTAGTACCATATGTGCCGGTGCTCATCGTTATATCATTCTTTAAAAGTTCTTGTGTATTCGTGTATTATTTTTATCTTCTCATGTTTGATGTCATTGGAACATTTTATATCTTTAGCCTTTATATCAGAGACTTGAATACTTTCTGTATTCACTTTAGAGTTTGGATATTGTAGCATTCTCACTTTAACTTCTCTATTACTTAAGTTATGAAATCTTGTATATTATAAATTTGGATTAAATATAGATCAGAAACAACTCAAAACAACATTTTGGACCACTGAGGCATCGACTCAGTGTAGAGGCGCCACCTGAATGGCCTTCAATTCACTAAGGCGCCACTTGATTGGCCTAATGAGGCATTGCCTTAGTGCTTACTGAGGCGCTGAGGGACTGGAATGGGCTAAGACGCCACCTCAGTGCAATTAGGCGATGCCTGATCGCACTGTTCTAATGTTACAAAATTTAAATTTTCAATAATCAGCATAAAACAACTAAAAAATAACAGAAAATCAAAGTGAAAATTAGAGAAAAGAGGAAAAGGAAATCCACTCAGTAAACTGTCGGCTCCAACCTCTTCTCCTTCTCCCTCTATGCGGTTGCTGCTTCTTCTTCTTCTTCTTTCTTTTTTTTTTCTTCTTTTTCACAGGCATGGCAGTTTATGCCATATTGCCACCTTAATCCCTCAACTTTATTTGTTACAATTTAGTCCTTCCTTTAAAATTATTTTTATTATAATTTATTCCTGACCCAAAATAACTTTAATTATTCAGGTGCGGACATGACAAGATGGCTACTTATTAAAAGGTGTAACACATGGACAACTATTGGCAGCTGTGTTTAAGGATGCAAAAAATTATATGTTCTCTATTGCTTGGGCAGTAGTTAAAATTGAAAATCATAGAACATGAAAATGGTTCATTAAAGTTTTAAAAGATGATCTACGACTAGATGATGGGGCTGGATTAGTAATTATTACTGATATGAAAAAGGTATATTATTTTATGTAGATTTGTTTTCAATTTGACATATTATGTATCATCTATGATCTACAACTCAAGAGTAATGTTTTGATAGAATATTTAGTAATAGATATATTATAGGTTTAAGCAGTTTGTATTCAATAGTTTTGAAATATGGAATTTATGTATAGATTACAAGGAGAATTTTGAAATAGTTATCTTGTAATTGTTATTCAGAATAGTGGGGTATATTATATTTATATGTTTAAGTTATAATATTTAACCTTTTAATGGAGGAGATAGAAGTAATACTCGGCCTCAATAGTGCTCAAGTTAGGTAGGTCAAGGGTGTGACCTTCTGATAAGGATATTGGTGTAGTTGGGTGTTACATATTAATATTTACAAATTATTTTTTCTATTTGTCTAACTATTAGGTATATAATTTGTGTATTTTAGGGGTTAATAGGTCTTGTGCATGAGGTACTTTCTGAATGTGAGCATATAATATGTTATCAGTACACATTATCAGCTTAGTGAAAAAATGGAGTGGATAGGAAAGAAAAAAGAAGTTTCGGGACAATGCTTATTCAACCTTTGAAGCTCAATTCAAGGAAAATCTTAAAGAAATGTCTAAGTTAGGTACAAGCATAGTTGAGGACTTGCTATATTACCCTTATCAACAATGGTGTAGAGCATTTAATGGGATAAGTAGTAAGTCTGATGTAGTTGAAAATAATATGATTGAGACATTCAATGGATGGATCCTACAAGCAAGATTTAAGATAATCTACACCATGCTTGAGGAAATTAGAGTTAAAGTCATGGAGCGAATCAACGATATGAGAGAGTTTGCAGTAAAATGGGAAACTGATATTGCTCTAATAATCCAAGCTAAGTTAGATAAGAATAAGGACAAAGCTTCTGAGTGTGACATCATTTTCAATAGTAAGAGTAGATTTAAGGTCATTGAAGGAGATTACAAGCATACTCTTAACTTGCATAAACAAATATGCACTTGTTAGTATTAGGAACTGAAAGGCATTCTATGTGCCTATGGTATTTGTGCCATGTTTTATAGGAAAATGAATCCTGATTCATTCATTAACAATTGGTTCACTAAAAAGACTTATTTGAAGAGCTATTCCACTATCATACAACCAGTAAAGGGTATGACCTTATAACCTGAGTTAGAGTATCCAATAATTATACCCCTACAGATAACTAAAAAAACTAAAAGACTAAAGAAGCGAAGAAGGAGGGATAAAGATGAAACATAGAGGCCTCCTAAGTGAGGGAATCCATCAGTAACCCAGCTAGTGACCTCTGGGCAAAAGAAGATCCTAATCTTATATTTCCAAATCTATGCAGAATATAATAAATCAGAAAATCTAAGTTAAAAGAAAGGAGGATTTAGTAAGTTGAAGGTGGGAATAACTTATATCGATGACCAGCAGCATCCTATAGGCCCTCGAACCTCCATAGCAAGCGTCGTCCAGGCCGTATTATAAGTGTTTTAAGGTAGGAGATCCCCAGTAATACTACCTTAGTGCATCCAAGTCCCTTAGTTGTGGCAATATCCACACCTTTGTTGTGTTGTTTACATTCATGAACACGAATGCATTAAGCAGGATGAAGATAAAGTAGTCGGTGATCTGCTCTATGCTGAGCGTGTGAATCTCTATAAGCATGGTCAGTAGTTCTTTAAAGTAGTGTAGAGTACCTGACTGTCATTGCCCCTTTTGAAAGCAATATCAAATCCCAACAAATCATGGGCTAACCTTCTGGGATCCTCATGAATCTTCATTGGGACCCTAGCTCTAGTAAATAATAACCTGATAATGGCGGTGAAGTCCAAGGGCATGATGATCATCTCTCCAAAGGTGAAGTGAAAAGTATGCGTACAATCAGACCATCTCTCCAGAAGCACCATTATGACAACACTACTAGTCTTGATGACCCCCAAATAGCCACTAATAAAGCCATCTAGAAGGCCATTAAAACCTAGCCCTTTAATGTGAGCCCTTACCGGATCAGGGAGGCTCTTATAGAAAGAAACCATGGTAGATAAACTACCAGATAAGTTTAAATGAGACACGGTCTATATTACAACAAAGCAAAATCACTAAAAGGGAAGTTTCTTTTACTAAAAAACAACCTATTATTTCCTTATATGCAGGTGTGCTTAGTCCTATTATTATTTTATTTACGTGTATAAATAGTTCATAGTTGCATAATTAAATAGCATAATCAAATTTCACTTTGCGCATATAAACACTTAATTTCCCCTAGTTCGTATTTAATTAACCATGTGTATCTCATTGTACAGACATTAACAAAATAAGAACTGCCCTAAAGGATTTGAGATGATAATAAACCTTAAATAAGTCCAACATAATGACTAATGTTCTAAACAAGTCATCTTCCTAATTATTTCCCTAATTTTTTTATATAAAAAATAAAATATCCTAACATGCAATATAAGGAAAAGGCAAAAAAATAAAGAACACACTAGATGACTGTTCAAAGTCCACCGATGACTATCCAAGTTTGAAATACACAAGATCCTCTATCCTTGTATGAACCTCTGATCACCTCGTTAAACATGGGCTGGGTGATTTACACCACACGCACTAGTAGCAGGCACAATCATGTAGCTCCCTAAAGCATATCATTAAACTCATCTACTTAAAATGACATCCCAGAAGAAGGCCCCACCATAATAAGGATATATAAGTATTTCAAGGAAAACCTAAGATAAAAAGTTGAAGGAGGAACGAAGAATAGAGAAAAAGATGAAGAAGCACCCCTCTTATAGCCCATAAAACCATCACATTCCAAAGGCAAAAAAGTACCTGCTTTTACACTTGTCGAGCTAAAAGGGATCCGTTTTAAATGTATGGGAAGCTGTAGTTTATCTGTAGTGTGATAAGACCTAAAGAACCAAATCTAGATTACAAAAATGGACCGACTAGAAGTCAAAGGCTGAAGTAACATACGCTTACCTTAAAAGGAAAAATGCTACTAAATCGAAGACAATAAACACATTTTGAGGAAGTATTATTATCATATATCCGTGCACTAATTCTAAAATTTTCTTTTTAGGGAATGATGAGAAAACTGCATGACCTACGTATGCTACTGGGCACGAAGTGGAGAGATAAATAACACCCCTCATGAAAGGGAAGAATGCAATAAATTTAAAGATAATGCATTCTAAAAATGCCATAATGTTATCTCAGGATACTCACTCTAAAATTACCTTTGCATGGGATAACGGAGGGGCTACAAGATTCAACAACAATAATCTTTGAATAGCCCCTTGACCTAGTAAATAAAAAGGAAGAATGCTATAAATATAAATGTGTTTCGAAAAGGACTTTTCACTCGAATATCATTAAGAATAACTTCAAAATCTTTTCAACAAGGAATAACAGGAAGGAGGCATGACAATCTAGAAAAGATAAAAATTGAAAAGAATCAAATCAGGTGAAGTGACAAATGAAATCAAGAATTCCCATCGAGAAAAGTCCATAACATCGCACAATAAATGATCTGCCCTCAAGCAAAGTTTTTTATATCAGGAAAGTCAAAACAAACATATTTTACTTGTTTTCCATTTTTTTATATATCAAATACGATAAAATCTCTAGGTTCAGAAGAACTTTATTAATACAACGTGTTCGTGAATGCAAAATATGCATTGTGAACTATAGTCCCTTATGATCTTTTCTTGTCCACCTTGCGGTTTTGAGGGTTTAATCAAAAATATTACACCAAGAACCCTTAAACTCTAATAAACTTAATGCTCACTTCAAGTCAAAGTAATAAGAAACCTTACGAAAGTTGAACCCTCGAATAATGAAGGTGAGGGGCTTGGGGTCTAAATATTGAACTAACTCTTAAATTAAATATACTCCAATGCTCAAATTAAGTATGAGTATCCGCTACAGACCATTGGATGGTATCCACGTTGAGTGGTATGGGTCAAATATAATACCCTAGTCTCTAAGACTAAGTATAGAGTAAGTATGATGTCGAACACTCAGAAATTTAGAGCAATTTTATATTAACCGAGTACATACTTAGATGGATAGGCAAATGTTATAAAAGAGGATATTAAATTATTCTAACTAATCTAAAGTTACTAATGAATTATAAATTACTATAATTAATCTAATTATACTAACAATAAATTCAAGGAAAGGTTCATTAGAACTACAATTCAGAATTAATCAAAGAACTATAGAAATTAATAAACACATGTAATGAATGGAGAATATGACCAACAATCCTTAAAAGCAACTCTCATTGCCAATTAAGGGTATTTCCATCTAGAGACTATAAGCACTCTCATGACATTGTAGAGATAGATAAAAACCATGAAGCTCTATGCCAATTCTTTAATCCTTTAAAGTGGAAGTCTTGTCTCCAAGTACTTTTCTAACCTTTAAGTAATTCAATTGTATTTCCACTAAATATCCTAACTCTCATTATGAACATTTGATTAACATATTATATATGGTGATCAAGCATATATAACATAATTAAATACTCAATTGAATCATTCATGTATTATAAAGTATAAAAATATAGTTTATAAGATTAATTCATCCTTACAATTCTAATAAACAAGGAATTAGCCAAGATACATATTGATAATTATCAAATAACCACAAGAAACTAATGTAAACATCATGTAAACTAAACAGAAGAAAAGAAAAAAAGAGATAGCAAATGTGTTGATGAAATCTCCAATGCTCTCCAACTAGTTTCTTAATATTGAATAGCCTCCTTGAATATCTTCCTTGTCTCCTTGAAAGTGTATTCTTAAACTACTTTAAACTAAAATGTACTTTCTAATATATGATAATAATACTTCAACTCTCTCTATCTAGATCAGAAATGATGTACATATAGACCTTAGAGGTGGTTACAAGTGATTACAATTCGTTTTGAATTAGAAAGGCACCATTTGAAATGAAAAGTCACCACCCTATGCAGATATAATAACTTTAAGGGTATTTTTGTCCATAAAAATGATGTTATCTCCAAAAATTCTCTTCATCAAATTGTAACCCTTTGAATTATCTTTTCAATTCCACTTGAATTATCTCATTTGGAGGTCTGAAGTAGAAGTTATGACCAAAATACAAAAACTACTCAAAACTAAAAAGTTACAACTCTTTGGAACTCGGCACACTGTGCCGACTTAGGCTTGACCTAGCACTAGAAGGCTCTGTTATGACTCCAGAGCTTGGGGAAGACTTGGCACAGCCCTACTTTATTCTTCCTTTGCCTTTTATACACTATTCTTCACTCTAAAGTATCCAAATACACTTCCAAGTATGAGATGAGCCTAAAAGGACGTACAAATCACATAAACAATATAAAAGCACAAAAATAACAACAATAATGCAATAATTAAACAAAATGCAAATACAAACTAAAGAAAAGTAAATATAATAATCCTAAATGACTATGCTATATTTCATCATAACATTGACTAATATGAGAACGGTGGGGGAAACATTTAAAGGAGGATAACAACACGAAATCGAGAGCTAAAACTGTTCCTATGTACTTCAATGCTCACAAGAGGGCACGAGTATCCAAAGAATCTTTTCCACAGTATCCATATTGAGAAATAATAAAAAGGTAAGGGAGTACTCAGAAAAGAAAGAAAAATGTGTCAAATGGACAAAAAAGCTCTAAAGGTAGTATCGATGGTTAAGATCCGAACATCTTATCTTTATCATTCGAAAGTTCTACTTAACAGGTTTTCTCGAGCTTAGACGATGAGTTTAGCTCTTCGCTTAGTAAAACACTGCATTTTTGGTGTAGCACCGCTGATTACACCTTTAAATCTACGAACTACGGTAAGAAAATATCATGAAGATTATAGTAAATAAAGCTTGTTAAGCATATATGACTTATCATGAATTAATGAATTTCTTTCCAATTCAGGGATGTACAACTCATGACTATAGAATAAATGCCACATGATACTAAAACAAAACTAACTTCAATAAATTTTCTAGGAAATCATGGGAACAAGTTCCTATATTATGATCGAGCCACTCAAGTTAAAGCAAGCCTCACTAAAAATAATATTAAGCTAGGATTATTGCATTTTTACATTCTCATGTGCCTGAAATGTATATAATTGCATATCATTTTCCTAATTGCATATTAGTACCATACACATGTTTCATTTTTAGTTTTATTAGGGTCATTTTTTGTATAAGCCCTGACATAATGTTGGTTGGGATAGCCTAAGCAATTGATATAATCAAGATCTCTTTACCTGCCACAGATAAATATTTTTCCTTCCAGCCGTTCAAATTCTTCCATATGCATTCTTTTAAATAAAAAATGTTTTGTTTGTGACATGGATTTTGGTAGGAGATTCATTGGTTTCGCATTTTGGTCACTTTTGGTCGTGTTTTACATGTTAGAGGTAGACATGGCCTGAGACATAGGCTTATATCTCAGTATGTGTTATGAACACAGACAGGGACATGGGTGTATTAGTGACTGTATTAGAACCTGTTAATTTATCTAGAAAGGTACACGGGCAGGAACACAGGCATATTCCAGGCCATGTTTGGACCCCATTTTTACACCAAAAGGCTACATGGGCTGAAACACACCCGTGTAGCGCATAGGGTTATGGAAGCTATTTTTCTCATATTTTCTATGTAGTTAAGCTATAAATAGGCCTCGTATCAATTTAAGGCTAATGCATATGCTTTATTCTTGATTATTAGCCGACCTAACACTCCTTTATATACTCTTTCACATATATAGTGAAATCTCTCCTCCTCTGCCTGTGGCTTTTACCCATCTTGGGGTTTTCCACATAAATTCTTATGTATACTCTATTTATTTCTTTTATTGCTATTATTTTATGATTGTTTATGTGCGCCTATTGCTTCCGCTGCAGCTCTAACAAACTGGTATCAGAGTTAAGATTATTTTTCGCGGCAACCCTAGATCTTTACATTGTCTGATTTTGAATGATGTCTTCGGTGAAATATGATATTCCATTATTAGATTGTAGCATAAGATTCTCATTATAGCAAGTTAAGATGCGCACTATTCTTACGCAGATGGAGTTAGATGATGCTATTATGGGGGTTGATCACATGCCCTCGTTATTAAAGGATGATAAAAAAGAAGCGTAGAGATCATAAAGTCTTGACTCAAATACATCTGCATTTGTTGAATAATATTTTATAGGATGTATTGAAGGAGAAGACCACGGCTTCGTTATGGGTGAAGTTATAGTAGATATGCATGAGGAAATTTCTCCCTAGTAAGATGTATTTGAAGCAGCATTTGTACTCTCTTCATATGTTGGAAGGTACGTCCCTTCAGGATCACTTAACTATGTTTAAGGAAATTATCTCTGACTTGGAGAATGTAGAGCTCAATGTTGCGGATTAGGATTTAGCTTTGATTTTTCTATGTTCACTGCCTTCTTCTTATAAAAACTTCGTTGAGACTTTTTTGTATAGTTGTGAGAAAATCTTTTTAGAAAAGGTTTTTGAGGCGTTGTATTCCAAGGAATAGGTTAAATAGTCGGTGGTCAACTGGGAGACTCATGGTGAGAGTCTTATTATTAGGAGAAAGATGACTGAGAGAGGTTTGGGGATGAGAATAGAGGTAGGTCAAAGTCTAAAAGTAAGATTGTAAAGTGCTATTACTGCAAGAAGAAGGGTCATATCAAGGCTAATTGTTTTAAATTGAAGAATAACTCTGAGAGAGGTGATCATAAGGGTAAAAAGCCAAAAAATTATGGTGAGGCTAGTATTGTTGAAGATGTAGAAGATTTGGATAATTATGGTGATCTTCTCATTATCGCTGATAGTAGGGTTAATTTAACATGTGAATGGATTTCGGACACTGCCTGCACATACCGTATGACTCGCAATTGGGAATAGTTTACAACCTATGAACTAAGAGATATGGGGACTATTTTGATGGGGAATGATGCCCCACATAAGATTGTTGGCATTGGTTCAGTCAAAATTAAGATGCACAATAGATTCATCAGGACACTTGAAGGTGTTTGGAATATTCTTGACTTGGGCCGAAATCTTCTTTCAATTTTTATATTTGATAGTGAAGGTTACAGTTATTCAGGTGGAGGTGGAGTGTTGAAGATTACAAAAGGCTCTCTCGTTATGATAAAAGGGCATTTGAGGCATATCAAGTTGTATGTCTTAGAGGGTTTGACTATTACAGGTGATGTAGTTGTCACCTCCTCTGAGTTGGATACTACTACACTTTGGCATTTTTGCCTAGGCCATATGAGTGAGAACGGCCTAGCGGAGTTAAGCAGAAGAGGACTAATAAATAGTCAGATTAGAAAATTTCAGTTTTATGAGCACTGCGTATTTGGGAAACATAAAAGGGTGAGTTTTTAGTAAGGGCATTGATAGTAGTAAAGGAACACTTGACTATATTCATTCATACCTTTGGGGGCCATCCTAAGTTTCTACTAAGGGTGGTGCGAGTTATATGTTAACAGTTATTGATGATTTCTCGAGGAAAGTTGGGGTGTTATTTTTAAATCATAAGAGTGAGGTGTTTAATACTTTTATGCAGTAAAAGACCATGATTGAGAAATAGACTAGGAAGTAAGTGAAGTGTCTCCACATTGATAATGGGACGAAGTTTTGTTTGGGTGAGTTTAACATATTTTGTAAGTTTGAGGGAATTGTCAGACATTTGACAGTTTCGGGTACTCCGTAATAAAATGGTGTGGCTGAATACTTGAATAGGACATTGATGGAGAAGGTTCGATGCTTGCTTTTTAATTTTAGGTTACCAAAGTCATTTTGGGCTGAAGCTGCTATCATAACATGTTTTCTTATGTTTCGTTCTCCTTCAACGGTGCTAGATAAGAAAACTCCGGAAGATGTATGGTTTAGTACTCCTACTAATTATACCGACTTAAGAATTTTTAGTTGTCCTACCTATACTTATGTTGATAATGGTAAATTGAAATCTATATCTAAAAGGTGTGTCTTTCTTAGGTATATGTTTGGTGTTAAGGGTTATAAGCTTTGGTGTCCCGAGTTGAGTAAGATTATTATGAGTCGCAATGTAATCTTTGATGAAACTTCTATGTTAAGTAACCAGTCTCCTAGAGATAATTATGGTGAGTTTTTGCAGCAATATATGGCAAGCATGAAGGTAGATTTTTTATTTGGGATAGAATTTACACCAAAAACTACATTAGATGAGAGTTTAGAGTTGACTAGTGATGATAAAGCTGCCACACCTCAATACTCTATTACGAGGGATAGATCTAGGACCATTAAACCACCATAAAGATATACTGAAGTAGATATGGTGGCTTATGTATTAAATATGGCCGAACATATTGAAGTCAGTGAAGAACCATCTACCTATAAAGAGGCAATTAGTTGTGTGGATTCAAAAAAGTGGTTGGTTTCCATGTATAAGAAGATGGAGTCTCTACACAAAAATGGCATATAGGAGTTAGTGAAGTAACCCAAAGGTAAGAAGGTTGTTCGGTGTAAGTACGTGTTCAAGAAAAAAGAAGGCATTATGGGTATTGATGATGCTAGATACAAGGCGAGATTTGTTTCCAAGGGCTATAGTCAGATTTCGAGTGTGGACTTCACTGATGTGTTCTCTGATATTGTCAAGTATAGCTTTGTTAGAGCTTTACTTGGGTTATTACTAGGCATTATTTTGAGTTGGAGCAATGGGATATCAAAATGGCATTCTTACATAGAGAGCTTGAGGAGGACATCTACATGAAGTAGCTAGAGGGTTTTCTTACTTTAAAAAAGGAAGATCATGTGTGTTTATTGAAGAAATCTCTCTATGGGTTAAAGCAATCTCTAAGGCAGTGGTACAAGAGGTTTGATGCTTTCATGACTATGCATGGATTTAGGTGTTGTGACTATGACAATTATGTCTATTTCAAGAAGAACTGTGATAGGCCTTTTGTGTATCTTCTTCTCTATATTAATGACATATTGATTGTAGCTAGAGATAAAGAAGAAATTAGGAAGGTCAAAACTTAGTTAAGTGCTGAATTTAAGATGAAGGATTTGGGTTAAGCAAAGAAGATCCATGGCATGGAGATTATGAAAGATAGGAAGGCTGGCTCGTTGTATCTTAATTAGATGGGGTACATTAAGAAGGTTTTGTGAAGGTTTAATATGCACAATTATAAACCTATAAGTACTCCGTTGGCTTTATATTTTAAGCTTTCAGCATTTTTGTGTCCATAGTCAAATGATGAGATTGAGTATATAACTCGAGTCCCTTACTCTAGTGCAGTTGGTTCCCTTATATATAAAATCATTTGCACACATCTGAATTTGTCACATGCCATGAGTTCAGTTAGTAGATACATGGCTAATCTAGGGAAATAGCATTGGAAAGTAGTTCAATGGATCTTTTGCTACCTGTATGGCTCTTAGGGAGTGTGTTTATATTTTAGGAAATATAGAGATGGGATTGTTGGTTATATGGATTCAAATTTTATCGGTAATCTTGAAAAAAGGAGATCATTGACAGGTTATATGTTTAGCATTAGTGGTTGTGCTATTAGTTGG
Source organism: Macaranga tanarius (assembly GCA_949673435.1). NCBI lineage: Eukaryota > Viridiplantae > Streptophyta > Magnoliopsida > Malpighiales > Euphorbiaceae > Macaranga > Macaranga tanarius. The sequence continues at coordinate 16,555 of CATIWO010641085.1, forward strand.
AAGGCAAAATTGCAAGCTTCAGTTGCGTTGTCTACTACGGAGGTTGAGTATATGGCCATTACTAAAGCTGTTAAGGAGGCTATTTAGTTGAAGGGATTATTTAGGGAGCTTTACAATGATTTGAAGCTTATGGCATTGTATTATGATAGTCAGAGTGCTATTTACCTCACTAAAGACTAGATATTCCATGAGAGGACTAAGCACATTGATGTTCGCTATCACTTTATATGAGAAGTTATTGCAAGGGATGATGTGGCTGTGGAAAAGGTCAGTTCTCATGATAATCCTACAAATATGTTAACTAAATCACTTCTTTTTCCTAAGTTTGTTCATTGCTTGGACTTAGTTGGTCTTTCACATTCTCGTTGAGTTGTACCTATGGGGGCATATTGGAAGAGGTGAAGTTTATGTTGTTCTTTGCATTGTGGAGTGTTTTTGGTTTTGAATTGATATTTAGGAATTCATGTAAAAATGGATATTGTTGTGTTTATGACATGAATTTTGGTAGGAGATTCATTGATTTCGCATTTTGGGCACTTTTGGTTGTGTTTTGCATGTTGAAGGTAGACATGGCCTGAGGTGAACATGGGCAGGGACATGGGTGTGTTGGTGACCATATTAGAACCTATCAATTTGTCTAGAAAGGTATATAGGTGGGAACACTGGCATATTGAGGCAGTGTTTGGACCCTATTTTTACACCAGAAGGCTACACAGGCTGAAACACGCCCTTGTAGTGTATAGTGTTATCCAAATCCGTTTAGGAAGCTATTTTCTCCTATTTTCTCTCCAATTAAGCTATAAATAGGCTTTGTATCAATTTAGGGCTAAGGCATTTGGTTTATTCTTAATTGTTATCTGCCCTAACACTCATTTGTATGTTATTTCATATATGATGTGTACTAATCCGCAAGCATATAGAATCGTATCAAGTAGTAAATAAAGATATCATCCCACAGGGATTGTATGTTGAATACTGCAATACTCACAATCTTTGATTGTTTAGACAACGAAATAAAGTTTAGATTTTTTTTAAAACTAAAACCAAAACAAGCTAAAGTAAAATTTGAATTCAAGAAAAATTAAGAACTAGGGTTCTTATTCTCAATTGGACCATTTCAAAGGTTTGATTACACAATTAGGTCTACACTAGCTCTAATTCATTTTGAAGGGATCTTAAAAACTATAGATTTTCCTATGAGATAAATCTATAATTAATTAGAGATTAATCAACACTAAGTTTACCGGCTCTCACCAACCTAATGTCTTTTAATTCCAATTTTAAATACAACCTTTAATCAATATTGAATCACTTAATTATCTCTCAACTAATTAAGCAACCAATAGGTCATTGCCATTTCTTATAGAACCTATCTCTCGATTAAGCCTATAGTGTCAATTCAATTCTAGGGTGATCAGTCCTAAAATGACATTAAGCTTAACAACAACCAATGAAATAGATCTAGCAACCTAGTATAAATCACAATAAGCATATGGTCAATTCAGAATAAGAACCCTAAAAAGGATTTAGCTACTTATATTAAAACTAAAAGAAAACAAACAAGAAATGAAAATCATTTTGAACATAATGAAATAAAAATGAGATACAAGAAAAACCCCCTTCCAAATTATGTAAGGAAGTCTTGCTCTTCTAACTTCAAGCCAAATATCTCTTCTACTAAACAAAACCAAAATAAAAATATATTCTGCAAAACTAAAGGAAAAGAAAACTAAAAACCAGAACTAAAACTAAGGAGAAGCTCTTCAAATGAAAAATAAAAGGTTCTATTTAAAGGACCAAGTCTCCTAGTGAGAAAAGGTCATCTAACATATATCTAACTCTATCTAATCATAGGCCTAAAAGATGAGCTCATATCTAACTAAACTCCAGCTAAATATCTACTTTTAAATGGCTACCATATCATTATACATAGGTACACAACATTTGAATACGCCCATGCATCAAAATACCTCTAAAATCTCCAAATCAGGCATGGCCGTGCGCTTGGGCATGTGCAGACACATGGGCGTGCGCATGGCCATGTGTACTGGTGACTGATTCTTCTTCAATTTAGGCATGGGCAAGTGCATGGGTATGCACACCGGTGCATAGGCGTGCACATGGCCATGTGCACTACTGTGAAGATGATTTCCAATTTTAAGCTTCAATCTTCTCCTTATCTTCAAGCCCTATCTTTATCTATTCTCAAATGCACCCTAGAACCACAATCTAAACAAAAATTACCTATTTAACAAAAAAACACTTAAATTAAAATAAAATAACAAAACTAAATAAATTAACTAAAAACTAACTAAACAATGCAATTCTAAACTAAATATGCAATAAAATAAAGTGCTAAACACATGTATATTTCACACTCATCAAATACACCCACACTTGAGCCTTTGCTTGTCCTCAAGTAAAAATAAGAGAATAACCTATTCATTCAAAGAACTAACATCATGAGTAATTCTTAACTTGAGGAACCATCCTACTCTCCCTTTAATACAAGGTTTAAAAATTGAAAATCAAAGCAATAACTCATAACTAAGAACATAATAATTACCAAGTGAAGAGCAAACTTCCTCTTTGAATTCATGAAATAGCATGATTAATAACTAAGAAAACAAAAGTAGGCATGAAACATTAACATTCAAATAGTTCTTTCATTAATAGCACTTAAAAGGTACAATAATTTATTCCTTATAATTTCTCTATTGTAGTATCCCCCACCTTTACATATTACTCAATGTGGATACTTTAACAAAGTCCTTTGCATACTCATACCCTTTAGAGAGCATTGGAGTAATGCACGAGTGCATTTTGTTTTACACTCCGTCTCGCTTAAGGAACTTATTTACTTTATTTATTTATTTTAGATATAGTTCCAATTAATGTATGAACTATATTTAAATTCCTACAATATTTTTCTCAACTATTAAGCACACTATTTCAATTACTCAATGACGGAGTAAGTATTAAGTTCATTAAAATTTAAAAATCTTAATCACAAGTTATTCCTCCAACTTAACAATCCAAACCAAGCATTAAAAAGAGTTTAACACACTTACTTAAGAAGAACACAACTAATGATACTAACTCTTAGCACAAATAGGCTCAAAAACTCAAGTGAAAGGTCTTTTATTCATGCAATAACACACAAAGATGCAACACACAAGATAAAAACAAAATAGAAAAATAAAGGAGAAAAGTAAACTCCCCTAGTCAGATGCATTTGAAGATGAAGTCTCGGGAAAGATGATCTTAACAGATGGCTCCATTGATGCCTTAGTTTCTTTGCTTTGAGAGATCAATTGCTTTATCTCTTTTACTTCAGCCATCAGGTTTTCCATCCTTGCATCTCTTAGGGTCTCATAAACTTTAAACTTGGTGATCACTTCCATTATCATGGTCCCAAACCTTTGATCAGATCGATTCGGTACATCCTCTATCTTCTTTTCGAGTCTCTCCATACTATCTTCATATCTCTTCCTTTTTGCTGCTCTATTCTTTTTCTTTGCTTTGGGCTTACCATCCTTCTTATTCACCTTTGCCTTCTCATAAGCTACTTGAGGTTTGACATCTTCTTCTTCCTCTTCACTAACGTTATCAAAGTTTTCTACCACCTTAGGTAGGGACACATCTCCATGTCTCAAGGTGGTTTGACGTAGTTGGTAGCATCTTCTACTGTCAGCATCTTTTAGCCTTCCAAAGTCTATGATAATCTCAATTCTGACTAGAAAATCCTCATAAAAAACTTGTCGATCCAATGGTGCAAGAATAATAAGCTTCCTTAGTACAAAGTGTATGGCCAACCCCATAATAATATGGCCCATAGACATTAGTGCTTTTCATCCCTGCACAACACGCCACATAGAACGAAATACAAGATATGCACTATTCACCCTACGGTAAGTAGCCATGCACCACATCAAGAATAGTTTATCAGGCATAACCTTTGTACTCTCATTCCTACCATAAATGGTGTGTGCTATGAATTCGTGCATCAACAAATATGAGTGACTATCAATTAGCCCACTAACCATAGTATCTTCATGACTTATTCTATCCCCTTTAGTAATCTCAGCCCAAAATCCAATCATGTTAAATTCAGGGGGAGGGTGACAAATACCTCCTTCAGAAAAACTAAAAATTTCAATCATGAGATCCTAATCAAACTCATATTCTTTTCCAAAGAATCTACACGAAAAAATTCTATGTTCCTCATCTTTGATTTTCAAAGTGGTGTAGAATTTAACAGTCAATTCATAAAACACATAATATTTTACTGTTTTCTATTTAAACCAGCCTAGCCTTTTGCATAACACATTCATAAAATCATGCATTCCAATATCCTTCATAAGTTGATCATTAAAGTATTTAGGTATGCATATGTTTCTTTTTCTAAGAGAAAAGAACCTCTTACCTTCTTCATCTGAGTAGATAGGGAAAAAAGCATCATACTTCTCTTTGATGTCTATTGGCTTAGGTCTGATCTCCATTGGTGTCTTCCCTTTTACATTGGACTTTTGGCTATTGCTGGACATGCTTACTGAATTCATTAGGTAGCAGGAAAAAGAATTACAGAGAATATGGATGTAGAGAGAAAAAGTGTAGAGAATGTAGAAGTTATGAGAATTAAAAATAGTCCTCTGCCTATAAATAAAAGATCAAAATTTCAAGTTTACAAAGACTAAATAACCATCTCCTAATCCTTTATTGAAAAGATAAATTTTATTGAAAACTAAACACTTACTATCCTAATAGAAAAAGGAATCTAAATTAAAATCCTAAAAACTAAAAATAATTAAAATAACATAAAATAAAAATAAATGAAAAATAACAAAATTAAAATTGAAAAATTTTATTTTTTCTCCCCCACACTTAAATTTTGCAATGTCTGTATTGTAAAAAAAATTGAAAAAAATTTTCAAGTATGTTCACAATCAGGCCGCACACCAATACACATGGGCATGTCAGCTTCGCACTTGGCACAACCAGCGCTCGCACGCCCATGCGCATGGGAGTGCCTATAACTAGCTTGGCACAGTCGAGCGCTGGTATGCCCATGCGTATGGGCGTGCCTGCTTCGGCTCAAAACTAGGCAGTTTGACATGCCCATACCCATGGGCATGTTAAACACCTTCTAAACAACTAAATTGAAAGAATTTAAGTATGGAAGCATTTGGCATGAAATAAAAACACATTTAACATTAAAATTTTAACCACATTACACACTTACACTTAGAACAAAAATACAAAAAAAAACATCAAACTCAAATAACAACAAAATACAAGATAAAAAAATAACATAACATTGGATTACTCTTCCTCAAGGCCTCAATTTCCATGTCTTGGATCTTATGGAGGATAAGGAGGTGGAGAAAAGTTTTGCACATGGAAAAAGGCCATTAAATTGTGATTGATCATATTCATGTTTTGACGTATACCTTGTGCTAAAGAAGTTAGTTCACCAACATTGGCATCAATAACTCCTACTTGTAACTCAAGATCATCCATTCTTCTTATCACCTCCTGGATGTCTTTGCCTTCCTCTTATTCTTCCATTGCTTGTGGAGGTGGAGGATGAACAAGATTAAAGATGTTAGGTCCGTCCCTTATAACCATTCTCATTGCTTTCATCATTGGAAAATCTATCAATAAAGGTCATTTGAGCTTTTAAAAGGGCAAGTTATCCACATCAAACCCTATATAACAAGCAATGTTGGTTATTAACCCACTAACCTTAATGGCTCCGGATGATTTATTTGCGACATCTTTCAATTTAAGAGCTAATGCATGATAAATATCCAATTGAATGTTATTACACATACAATATAAATAGAAAGCTCAGTTGTAGTTACTACTGAGTCACCATCTTTCCTTAGGAATAAGGAATGTGCCATCAATCTATGAAGGTACTTGAGAGCCGGAGATTGAATCCGGGACTCTTTAGCTGCTTGGGCTTCATAAGTAGCCCACCTTTGCCCGGTTAGCTCCCTCCAAAATTCATCCCTATCGAATTGAACCATTGTATTCTGACTTAGTGGAAAATTGTATGCATCATTAAATTCAAACATAGCCATTGTATGTTCCCTATTTCCCAAACGGAATGTCATCAATAAGGAGTTTTCATCAAAGTGAAAGGAAGACAGAAACTCATAAGTGAGTTGAACATAAGTAGGGTATTGAACCAAAACACAACCTTCCCACCCCATTCTAGTAATGTACATGTTTACTTCTTCAAACAAACCCACTTCCCTCAAAGCATGAGCACTCATATACCTATTTGGAACAAATTTTCTAGAAAGCAATTCGTCATATTTCTTACGTTGCCCCTCATACCCAAATTCAATTTGAGGAGGGAAGGGTCTTACCGTTAAGTCTTCATTTGCTCCACCCGGATTTGAAGAGCTCCCTCCTCTTGCTCTCTTAGACCTTGGCTTCACTTTCTTTGTGGCAAATGTCTTCTTCCTTGGCTCTCTCTCCATTGATGAAGAGGAAGTTTAAGAACTTTATTTGAGAGAAATTCGGCTAGAGAGAGAAGTTGCTAGAAAGAAAGAAGTAGAGAATGAGGGAATTAAAATGTGTGGAAAGAGAAGAGGGGATGGTGTAGTTTATATAGAGGAAAGTGAGAATTAAAAATGAATAAACATGGAGAATTAAAAAATTGGGAACAGAAAAAGTAGTTAAAGATAGAGGTTTCAATGTGTAAGAAATGGTGAGTGTTGGGAAATTAAAGAACCCTAGGAATTGGGAAGTGGAAAATGTTGGGAAGATGAAAAATGTGTGGGAACTTGCAAGATTTTAAAGTGGGGCATGTTTTATTATGCATTTTCTGTCTTCTAGTGAGCAAAATTCGACAGGAGGCATGGCCATGTGCATGGGCGTGTGCCTGTGTTTAGCCATTTTAGGCATTGGCAAGCACGACCATGCACTTGGGCGTGCCTGCCTGTGTCTCAGGCACACGACCATGTGCATGGCCATGCCTGGTTTTGCCATTTTTGCCCTATTTTGGCATGCCCATGTGCATGGGCATGCTAAAACTCAAAATTTATGTTTTCAACTTGCAAATTAGAGTACATGACTATGCTATAAAATGTGTAACCTCTGTATTAGTTCAAAACATAAAAGACTCGAGGATTCAACACACATTATATAACTATAAGCATTAGACTCCCACTTAAATATACACTTATAAAACATCTTTAAGCGCTCCTCCACATCTTCAAATCCTTGCCTTGCTAAAGCTTTCACTCTTTACTTCCTACAAAGCAATTACATAGAAAACTCAAAATTCAAAATGAGAATTAAACTAAAGAACAAAAAAGGAAATGAAACTAAAAGCTTGGTTGAGCTCCCAAGAAGAGCTCTTTTAGGTCTGAGCTTAGACCATCATGTTCTTTAGAGTATTGAGTCAGCCAAAAAGGTTGTTTGGCGAAAGTTCTCCCATGTCCCTCCATGGTAGATTTTCAGTCTTTCCCCATTAACCTTGAATTTGTCTTCTTAAGTGTTGCAAACCTCCACAGCTCCATAGGGGTAGACATGGCTCACAACAAATGGTCCCGACTACCTACTATTGAGCTTCCCTAGAAACAATCTAAGTTTGGAGTTGAATAGCAACACTTGGTCTCCTTCTTGAAAACTCTTTATCCTCGCCTTAGTATCATGCCATTTCTTTGTGTATTCCTTGTACATTCTAGAGTTTTTATATGCTAATTCTCTTATCTCCTCCAATTCACTTAACTGTAAGAGTCTCTTTTCTATAACTTTCTTGCAGTCATAATTCAAAGTTTTGATTGCCCAGTAAGTCTTATGCTCAATTTCCACAGGAAGATGACATGTTTTTCCATACACCAACCTATATGGAGACATTCCAATAGGTGTCTTATAAGCAGTTCGATATGCCCATAAAGCATCATCCAACTTCCTTGCCCAGTCTTTCCTTGACTTGCTTACTGGTCTTTCAAGAATTCTCTTTAATTCTCTATTGCTTACTTATACTTGTCCACTTATTTGGGGATGGTATAGAGTAGCGATCTTGTGTTTAACCCCATAACGAGCTAGAAATGTCTCCATATTTCTGTTGCAGAAATGTGTTCCACCATCATTTATAATAGCTTGAGGCATTCCAAACCTAGCAAAGAGTTTGCTCAAGAATTTGCAAACTACTCTTGCATCTTTTACTGCACAAGCTTGAGCTTCCACCCACTTGGACATATAGTCTACACAAACAAGTATGTACCTATTTCCATCTGAAACAGGAAATGCCCCATGAAATATATGCCCCATACGTCAAATATTTCTACTTCAAGAATTCCCGATTGGAGTATTTCAACCTTTTTTGAAATATTGCCACTCCTTTGACACGTATCATAACTAAGTACACACTTTCTAGCGTCATGAAAAAGAGTAGGCCAATAGAACCCTGCTTCAAGAACTTTTGCAACCGTTCCATGTGGGCTAAAATGACCACCACTGACCATTCCATAATAATGCTATAAAATTGAACTGGTTTTTTCATCTCCTACACATCTTTTTATCAAACCATAATTGCATAGCTTCCAAAGGTAGGGATCATCCCATAGATAATACCTAGAATCATGAATGAGCTTCTTCCTCTGTTGGCTGTTTAATTCTTCCAAAAATCTCCCGTTTGACATAAAGTTAGCAATATTAGCAAACTATGGTGCATTTAAACTTTGGATTGCTAATAACATCTCATTTTGAAATAGCTATTGGATGGGCTCTTCCTCTTCATTATCGTCTTGCTCCAGCTCCAGTCTTGAGAGATGATTAGCTACTATATTCTCTGATCCCTTCATGTCTTTAATTTTAATGTCGAACTCTTGTAAAAGTAGCACCCATCGTATGAGCCTATTAGTACAGGTAGTATGCCCTAGAGGCAATCTTGTATTATGACATTGTAAATTATCCCAAATGGCCATGTAATGTTTTTTTAAATAAAGTGTTTATTTATTTGAAGCATTACTCCATTAGCATTATGTTAAATAAATGTATGATCAAGAGTTGATAATATGAGTGACACATTTATTTAGTACATATGCTATAAAATTGTTCGTAGTCGATAAATTAATATTTGGTTAATATTAATTTGACTATCACCTCTGTCTATTTTCCTTGATTAGTATGAGATACTAATA
>CATIWO010641130.1:0-15420 GCA_949673435.1 Macaranga tanarius
ACTTGAGGTGGTATAGTGTGAAAATAAAGTATATGCATGTGTATTATGGATGTTGATATTGGTACCTAAGAGGTACAAGCCACCTAGTGTGGTATGATATAAATATATTGTATGGTGAATATGAAAAGTATGCATATTGCAATATGTGAGGAAAATGTGTGTATGGAGTTTGAACTCCATGATCTGAGACTGAAAGGGGTAGAGAGTCTCAAACGTGGCCATTCATATGATAAATATATATATGTGCATACATATGAAATCTGAGATTGAAAGGGGTAGAGAATCTCAGGACTGAGATCGAAGGGGGTAGAGAATCTCAGGAATGGCCATAGATATATGGAAAAGAAAAGAAAGAAAAGAAATGCAAAAATGAGCTTGTGCATAACGTGTGTGAACGTGTGATAACAACTAACAAGCATAATCATGCATTATTGCATTATATATACATATGTGTTGAATGTGGATGAATGTATTGTTATGGCTATGAGGCATTAACAATGTTGATTGAATGTCTGGAAATCGTATTGTGATGTTTCAGGATGTTTGGTGTGGATTAGGGTGGTTAGAATGTAATGTTGTAGCTTGAATTGAGTTACATTCATATACATTGACATCACTAGTCACTTCAAGGGAATTTTAGTTAATTCATATAAATAAATTCAGCCCAGGTGTCTTTATGAAAGTTGTAGCCCTCTGAATTACTTTTCATAGCCTTTTGAATCACTTGATTCTGAGTTCTGTAGAGGGAGTTATGGCCGAAAGAGTGTGACATGGTCCGTAGGCCATGTGCCAAGTGCAGACTTTCAAGCATGGCCATGCGCCATTTTGGCACAGCCATGCTATCCCAGAGAAAAATGGCATGAATCAGGCACTTCCTTGCCAAATTCTTGCACGGCCGTGCACACCCCTTGCACGGCCATGCCAAAAAGTGGTGCGGCCATGCAACAATCGTGCGCAGCACTTGTAGGAGTGTAGTATTTGCACCATAACTTGAGCTGTAGACCTCCAAATAAGGCATGGTTTGATGCTACGGAAAATTTAAAGAGTTCTCTACAAGTTTCAAGTTTGATATTCACTAGAATCTATTTTTAAGATTCTCTAATTGAGCTTAACAGTTTAGTGCTCACTTACACCTTTGTCATTTGGACTCCCATGCGCAGTCTAAATGTTAAATTCTTGTATTTTGAGGTGTTGTAATGTATTTCATGTATTTTTCTTAATTAGTTCTTGATAAGAACTATATATATAGTTGTATTAATAATTACTTATTGAGTCCCAAACTCATTCCATTGCAATTATGTTTTTGAGGTTAGTTAGCCTTGCTTGAAGAGTTGTTTGGTAATAAGCTTGAAGTGTGTTCCGTGTGAGCTCAAGTGGGTTAAAGGCAGGCTTGGTGTCAACATCTCCATCCTCATGATTATCATCATCATCACATTCAAGCATTTTGTTTTTAAACAATGTATTTATTTTGATAATAAGTTATATATGTACGCTAAAGTACAATGTGTATTAAACAAGAATTTTTGGTATAAATGTATATCTCTTTCGATAAAGAAAAATTTATACCACGTGTTATTATGTCATTAGAACACTTGTATGTGGTACCTGAATGGTGTTACATTAAGTGGTATCAGAGCGGGGATTAGATTTCCTCGGGAAGATAAAGCATGATGCATACATGACATATCATGTATAAATTGAGAAAACATGTAGTTGATGTGCATTGCATATCTTCGGATGGATGAACACCAAGTACCTCGCATTGACCCTGAAGAGTTATCTGAGTGAGTTCATTGGTAACACCTGTGCATGTTCTATATGAACTTGAGTTTTTATCTATAGCCCTCCATAAGATGCATATTTTTTTATGTTGTGAATAGATTAAAAGGTGGAAGTTATAAATCAAGGGTAAGTGGATAGCACTGTTATAAAGTATAAGAGAGTAAAGTACAAAGGTTTTTATAGCCTTAGTGATTCCACCCTAGTAAAGGATGATTATAGAATATGGAAAGAATTTTAGGTTAAATTGATTGTGCTAATGAAAGGAGAGGTTGTTATGCAATGACATTGTTTGAACAAGATATATGATATGAAGTAAACACATGGATTTTGATTAGGGTGAATTGTAATTGAATATAGAATGAAGTGAGCTAGGACTATTAAAATGTAAAATGTCTTGTGATCTTAGCAATGCTCATGTATGACTAATGATAGTATATTGGCGACGCTCAGTTAAATGTAATTATAGTGTGGTGGATAACTGAGCCTTAACAGAGATTATTTATAGAAGTGTAGTTATTTATTTGCAGGATTGGTCCTACTTTAGTAGAGAGATGTCTATATTTTAGGGGAGGTTCTACCAAATTTTCAGTAAATTTCTCATAAATTGTACTTTTGTTGTTAAGTTTCTATGATATAGGCTTGTGTGCAATTGATAAGTGAAAGCAAAAGAGACTTGAGAGAGAGGATTGAATTTAGAGATTTGAGAGAGAGTTTTGGAAGTTATAAGAATTTAGGTGTTAATAAAGTGAATTTAAAAGATATGGTGAGCATTGGTTCGGTTAACTAATGAAGGAAAGATGTTATAGGGAATTTGGAGGACTTAAAAGATGAAAAATTGATGGTAAATCTATGGATGGTGCAATATTACTAGGATGCAATTGCAATAATGGTGGTAAGAAATATTTAAGTAAGTGCTGGAGGCCTAAGTGAAGGATATGATATTATTGAAGAGAACCGGGTTAAATTGTAAAAGACTATCCATTGATAATAAGTGATGGAAGATCATAACTAATTGAGTCAAGTAAAATAAATGGAAGAAAAATGGTGATAAAGATTTTGTTTATGACAATTATCTCTTATGAAATGTGTGGACTTAATAGTTATGGAGTTGAAGAAGGATTAGTATTATTTTGGGAATAAATTGGGTACGGAACTATCCTAACATTATAGCTCATTGTGTAAAAAGATAGTTATTCGTATTCGGGAGTAGAGAATATAGAGGTACTGGGTGAAGAAGAAATTGTATATGCTTGATGATTTTAGTTGCGATCATATCATGTGTAATTCGAAATAAGCAAGAAGTCTATTTAATTAATGTTGAAAATTTAATGAGGATTAAGTCGAGAAAAATAGGTGAAGTTATAATTATAGCATTTTCTAAGGTGTTCCAGATAAACAATGGCAACTATCCAGTATTAGAAGGTAGATTTAGATTTAAATTATACCCAAGATCACATCAGCATTGATTATTTTACTAAAACTAGTATCTTGGGAGTGAAAGAGGATAAATTGATGGATTGAATAGTATAATATGATGACATTAATTTTGTTTATATTAAACCAGGATGATGATGAGTAATTATATGTTGATTATGAATTATTGAGCTATATTTTAATGATGACTAATCATTTATTATTATGAATGAGGATTTGTTTGATCAATGGAAAAATGTTAGAGTGTGGTGAAGAAGAATGAATTTAAAAATTTAGATATTAGTAACTTTGAACAGTAGAATATTCTCTTGTCGAAACGGCATTCAAAATATAGTATGGATATCATAAATTCTGATTATGTCATTAGGGGTGATTCATATATTAAATATGAGTATGATAGTTATAAAACAAGATTTTTTAACGGTATTTAGATTAGTTGGGATTATTTTATTTGATAAAGTTTTTAGTTATCAGATAAAGAAGAGAATGGCAAGTATTTCTAAATAGTTTGGCAAGGAAAGATAGTTGTATCCTACTTTAGTAAAAATAAATTGGGAGTGAGGAAATTACTGTCCTTAAGAAGGAAATGATGGGAAAAAATGGATTAAAATTTGTAAGCAAAGTTATGGAAGTTATGTGACTCATGTAAGGTTTTAGGACAACGGACAGAATATGTGTAAATACAATAGGAAGAGCAATAGTCCTCATATTCAGACAGTCATGATAGCATGAGGAGACTTCTTCAACTTATGATCTAGAGCTGTTTGTTCGTAAATATATTTGAGAGTTAAAAGACATTAATTGTAGTAACCAAAATGTCATGAACATCGCATTCTTATCATGGGTAGTCAACCAAGAAAGCAACAAGGAAGAGCTGATGTATAGAAAGGAATCTCAGTCTTTGTTAAAGTTGCAACCACCAACGGTATTGAAATAGACTCGTGGTGCCAATCCCTTTAGGAAATCAGAAATTTGGGATTTGTGTATATGATTTGATTATAATTGAATGGTAGATGATGGATTGAGTTAAGTAAATCATAGGGTAAGTAAAATGTGTATATGTTTATGTGATGTGTGGTTTTGTATAGGAGCTATAAGAGTAAGGAGGAACTCCCACTTGTCGAGGTATGAGTATGTTAGTAGGTATTTATTATATAATGTATGAAATACAAAAGGTGATTAATATGGTCTATAGAATGGTAGTATTGTTTGATGTAATAAAAATGGTATATAAGTGTTATGTTTGTATAAGGTGCCAAGTGAATATAACATGGGCTTGACCTTGTTCTTGTGATATCCATGTTAAGATGTGCATACAGATGAGTATGATTCTTAAGTTATGATATGAGATACGTTATAATATGGATGTATAATGGTAGATTATTTTTGAAATATGTTCGATATATGTTATTGTGTATAGAAGGAGATTGAAAATATTCAATGTGATAAATTTGTCGATTAGTTTTTGTGACCATTGACTATGTGCAATTGATTAAGTCGATTGGCTTTGTGACCATCGATCATGTGAAATGTTGATAAGTTGATTGGCTAAGTGTCTATCGACAAGGCCAATGATACTAAACAATGAGAATAAGATATGACAATGTGAATTATTATGAAATACTATCCTATTTGTTTAAATGAATACAAATATTAAATAAAATATTGTGATTCATGTAATGTGTATTAAATTGCTTATTGAGTATATTTATACTTTTCTAGTATAGAATTGATAATTGCGGGTATTAGAGATGATGAAGTGTAATTGCACATATTCGGCTATATAAGAGTTAATTGTGACTACTAATGGTCACAAAAGGTGACAATATGAATATTAAATGATGTAGGGATAGATATATTTTGAGCTTACATTATGAATGAGATCTATTGTCTGAAAGAGTGAAGGAGACTAAAAGGATGAATATAAATATTGGAGATTCGTGATTGACAGAATACCATACAATTGTGAATGGATTGAATTGATAATGTTAAGTATGTTTTAGAGTGTCTCTGAGTTTCTTGGGGTTTCATTTAAGTGTGAGAAAGTATCTATAGTTTGAAAAAGGCTAAATAGGGAATTTCAAGATTTGAAAAGAAAGAAAAATTGAATCCGAGATACGTGGAACAGTATAAACTACAGAGAAGGGTGGAATAATGTCATATAAATTGACTTTGCTAAGGGAATTATTTTCTATTCATGATATAGTCCATGTGTCTATGTTAAGATGGTATAAATCGAATCTTAGTCAAGGGATACAGGAGCTGGGAATAGAGATTTTTGAAAGATTGATGTAATTGTAAGAACCGGTGGAGATTCTAATAGTAAAGGTGAAGTGAAGATATTGTAAAACTAAAGAAGCTACATGGAAAATAGAATAGTTAATGAAAAAGAAAGAGCCACATTTGTTCTAGGAAGATGATGAGTAGTTAATTTCGAGGACGAAATTTTTATAAGGGGGGAGAAATGTAACACCCACACTTTCACATACGTATTTATAACATATGTCTGGTATATTATACATAGTAGATAGTGGCCTTATTTAAGTTGGAGTATGTGCATGAGTGTAGAGAAAGACCTAATTGTAAGGTAAGTTTGGAGTTAATTATAACAATATAAAGTTATAAGGCTATTGAAAATTTATGCCATTTCATTAAGGAGCCAATATGAAATTGTGAGGATATTTTTTTATAATTATCTAGTTTTATTATTATTATTATATTAGGTTGATAATTACTTAATAAAAAATTATGAAAGGAGACTTTTGGGAGGCCAAGTGGAGTCTTTTGATTGGTTGGCTTGTGTGAATATGTATATGTATGTGTAGTGTATATTGGTGTAGAGAAAAATTGAGAAGAAGAAGAGAGGAAGTTTGTGAGTGAATTTTGGAGAGGTTTCAATCTTGTTTGAGCTAGAAATTGGGAGATTAGAAGGTCTTTAATATCCATTGAAGCCAACTTGGTAAGTTTTCTTGTGTTTTGAGTTGTTTTGAATTAAGTTTTTTTGGTTGCAAATTCGGATAGGAATTACTTTATTTTTCAGTCATTTTATTCTTGCCATATCTTGAGTTTTATATCTATGATTTGAGCATAGTTTAATGATCTGAAAACCTCAGAGAGTCTTCTAGATTTCTTATGTTTTGAACTTGGCCGAATTTTGCTGTTAAACTTATCATATTAGGCCGGATATTTCAAAGCTCATAGTGATGCTCTGTTTTGTTCTATTTTGGCCGGGTGGATTGTAAAATCCATAATTAATTCCACACATGTCCCAATTGAATGATTTCAATTGGAATTTGTTATAGACACATAACCCTATCTTTGTTAAAAATTTTGAGGTTTTAGGACTTGTGTGTGTGTCCCTAGGTTAAATAGAACTTTTGGTCATTTAATTGTAATTGGTGATTTTGGAATGAATTGTAATGCTTGCTTGTGGAATTTGGAATATTGTGTTGTGTAGGAGTAGGAAGTGGAAGAGGAAAAGACCCTACACAATAGGGAAAAGCTTGGCTTTGTGAAGGAGTTGAAGCTTTAGGTAAGTAATTGTTAATTCAATGCTTACATATAATAATTTTCATGCAACTGTAGTTAGTTAATTAGGTTGATTTGTGATTGCCACTTTAATGGCAAGATGGATGAATATGTGATGTTGTTTATAAGAAATAGAATGATTGATATATGTTGACATATGAAAACCACTTGAGGTGGTATAGTGCAAAAATAAAGTATATGCATGTGTATTATGGATGTTGATATTGGTACCTAAGAGGTACAAGCCACCTAGTGTGGTATGATATAAATATATTGTATGGTGAATATGAAAAGTATGCATATTTCATTATATGATGTGGAGGTTGAAATCCACGATCTGAGACTGAAAGGGGTAGAGAGTCTCAGACGTGGCCATTCTTGTGATAAATACATATATGAGCATACATGTGAGATATGAGATTGAAAGGGGTAGAGAATCTCAGGACTGAGATTGAATGGGGTAGAGAATCTTAGAAATGGCCATGGATATATGAAAAAGAAAATAAAAAATGAGCTTATGCATAACGTGTGTGAACATGTGAGAACAACTAACAAGCATAATCATGCATTATTGCATTATATGTGCATATGTGTTGAATGTGGATGAATGTATTATTATGGCTATGAGGCACCAACAATATTGATTGAATGTGTGGAAATATTTTTGTGATGTTTTGGGATGTTTGGTGTGGATTAGGGTGGTTAGAATGTAATGTTGTAGCTTAAATTGAGTTACATTCATATGTATTGACATCACTAGTCACTTCAAGGGCATTTTAGTTAATTTATATAAATTAATTCAGCCCAAGTGTCTTCATAAAAATTGTAGCCCTCTGAATTATCTTTTCATAACCTTTTGAATCACTCGATTCTGAGTTCTGCAGAGGGAGTTATGGCTGAAAGAGTGTAATATGGTGCGTAGGCCATGTGCCAAGTGCAGACTTTCAGGCATGGCCGTGCGCCATTTTGGCATGGCCATGCTATCCTAAAGAAAAATGGCACGAATCAGACACGGCCGTGCCAAATTCTTGCACGGCTGTTCATACCCTTTGTGCGGCCATGCCAAAAAGTGGCACGGTCGTGCAACAATCGTGCGCAACACTTGTAGGAGTGTAGTATTTTCACCATAACTTGAGCTGTAGATCTCCAAATGTGGCGTGGTTTGATGCTACGGAAAATTTAAAGAGTCCTCTACAAGTTACAAGTGTGAGATTTTCTAGAATATATTTTTAAGATTCTCTAATTAAGCTTAACATTTTAGTGCTCACTTATACCTTTGTTATTTGGACTCCCATGCATAGTCTAAATGTTAAATTCTTGTATTTTGAGGTGTTGCAATTTATTTTATGTGTTTTCCTTAATTAGTTCTTGAGAAGAACTATATGTATGGTTATATTAATAATTGCTTATTAAGTCGCAAGCTCATTCCTTTGCAATTGTGGTTTTCAGGTAAGTTAGCCTAGCTTGAAGAGTTGATTGGTAATAAGCTTGAAGTATATTTTGTGTGAGCTCAAGTGGGTCAAGGGCAGGCTTGGTATCGACATCTCCATCTTCATGATCATCATCATCATCATCACATTCAAGCATTTTATTTTTAAACAATATATTTATTTTGATAATAAGTTATATATGTACGCTAAAGTACAATGTGTATTAAACAAGAATTTTGGCATAAATGTATATCTCTTTTGATAAAAAAAATATTTATGCTACATGTTGTTATGTCATTAGAACACTTATATATGGTACTTGAAGGGCGTTACATTATGTATATTAAACCTTTGCAAAACCTTCTCAATGTACCCTCTCTGACTAAGATACAACGAGCCAGCCTTCCTGTCTCTCACAATTTCCATGCTAAGGATCTTTTTTACTTCACCCAAATCCTTTATCTTAAACTCGGCACTCAACTGAGCTTTGACCTTTCTAATTTCTTCTTTATCTCTAGTTGCAATCAATATATCATCAATATAGAGAAGAAGATACACAAAAGACCCATTTCGGTTCTTCTTAAAATAGACACAACTGTCATAGTTACAAAGCCTAAACCCGTGCGAAATCATGAAAGCATCAAACCTCTTGTACTATTGCCTTGGAGATTATATTACTTAATAAACTAGCATTTGTAGTATATTTTGAGTCAATATTTAATTAATTCTATATATTATTGTATAATTATTTAGTTAATTTCAGTTAAAATGTGTTTAACTAGGTTTTATTTAATTTATTTTGCATTTAGGAATAATTTAGGTTTAGTTTTAGTATTTAATTAGGAATTAATATTATAATCCATATAGAGTTAGGATTTATTTTCCTTAGAGTTTAGGATTTAATTTTCTAATTTGTATTTAATTAGTACTTAATGAATTATAGTTGCATTTGATTTTTTTTTTCTATATTTTCAGGGTTTATATGATTATAAGTTGATTTGAACTTAAAAGAGGTCAAATTAAGCAAGGAAAAATAATCCTAGTTTAACCAGGATTCGGGTTTTAGTGTTGATACCTGATGTAGTATGTCTTGGTTGCTTTAGCATAACTTTCCCTAAAGAACTTGGATTCAAGTGATTTAAAATGCTATGGAAAGCTAACTCATAGAGCTACAACTTTTATGATAATGCCAAAAGCTAATTCGATTATCTTTAAAGGCTAAATTTTCGTGCAATTTATCTGATGTGCACATAACTGAACAATAATCCGAATTGATTTGGATTTAACTTTTCAAGGCCAAATCCACTTTCAATTCAATCAAGGATGACTTATGCTTATATAAAGGGACCATAGGAGGTGGAAAATCATCTACAACATTATTCATTCATCATTCTTCATTAAAACATTATTTGTGTGCATTCATCATTTATGCAAAGTTGTGCTCGTGACATTCAACATTCAAGACATTTAAAGGGCAAGATTAGGGAGTTTCTCATCTCTTTTTCTAATTTTATTTTCTTTGATCTAATTGTAAGAATGTTCATGAGTTGTATTTTTTTAATCATAAACATGTTATATTAGATTTTCATTATGTGCTAGGATGGATCTAAGTAGCTTAAATATATATTAACTCTTTTTTTTTTCTTTAAATTAAGTTGATTTCTTTCATATGGATTTTATTATTGTACTTGAGTATATTTAACCATGTGTTTGGGTTAAAGTATATTGATACTAAGAGAAGATGCATGCTTTGGACTTTGTTGTTTATGTTAAATATTCACATAAGTATTATGGAACTGAGAGGTGATTAATGTTTAAAACCTAGAACATGATCTATTGATATTAATTGAGCTTAGAGATCTTTTAATTATCAATATTGTATAATTAATCTTCGAGCTTATGTTTAATTAATGATTTATTAAATTATGCTTAGTAAGGTGAGAGTCCATAAGATATAACTAATAATTGAGTTAATTAAATAACTTATAATTGCTCGAAAGAGATTTATAAGTATATTAGTTGATGAGCATCATATTCATAAACTAAACTTATATTAGGATAATCTGTTAATGATTTGATCTATAAACTACGTGAAAGGTGAAGTTCTAGTACATGTATTCATCATATTATTATTTTTGTTTATTTGCATTGTTTGATTTTCGTTTCGTTTATTACTTAGTCTTATTTTAAGTTAAATTTTGTCTAGAGTTTAAATTTAATTCCAAATTTTTAATTTATTTGTTTATACAAATAATTAACTAAGTGAATTAGTACTCAACAACTAATTCTCATGGGAATGATACTCTACTTATCACTTTATTACTTGAGCGATCCGTGCACTTGCAGAACACTAATTACTACTTCAACCCATTGAGAGATTTCTTCAACAAACACATATAGTCTTCCTTTTCTGAAGCAACAAAACCCTTTGGCTGTTGTAGGTAGATGTCATCCTCAAGCTTTCTATGTAAGAATGTCGTTTTGACATCCAATTACTCTAACTCAAGATCATGGCTAGTAACAATCCCAAGTAAAGCTCGAGTAGAGCTATGGTTCATAATAGGAGAGAACACATTAGTGAATTCCACACTCAAAATCTAACTGTAGCCCTTAGCAATAAGTCTTACTTTGTATCTAGTATTATTAATACCCGTAATACCTTTTTTCTTCTTGAATTTCTTTTTACATGGAATAACCTTCTTGCCTTTGGGTAACTTCACTAACTCCCATGTGCCATTTTTATGTAGGGACTCCATCTTCTTATGCATAACAACCAACCACTTTTCTGAATTCGCACAACTGATTGCCTTCTTATAGGTAGATGGTTCCTCCCCGGCTTCAATATCTTCGGCCATATTTAATGCATAAGCCACCATATCTGCTTCAGCGTATCTTTGTAGTGATTTAATGACCCTTCTAAGTCTATCTTTCGCATTAGAGTACTGAGGTATGGTAGCTTTATCATCATTAGTCACATCTGAGCTCTCATCTGATGTAGCTTTGGGGGTAGATTTTTTCCCAAATAGAAACTCCACCTTCATTTCTGCATTCTACTGCTGCATAGACTCACCACAATTGTATCTAGAAGACTAGTTATATAAAATAGAAGTTTCATTAAAGATTATAGTGTGACTCATAACAATCTTACTCAACTCGGGACACCAAAGCTTATAACCCTTAACACTAGACATATACCCAAGAAAGACACACTTTCTAGACCTAAGTTCCAATTTACTATTATCAACATTAGAATAGGCAGGACAACTAAATATTTTTAAGTCGGCATAATTAACAAGAGTACTAGACCTGGAGTTTTCTTGTCTATCATCATCAAGGGAGAACATTTCATAAGAAAATAAGTTGTAACTGCAGCTTCAGCCCAAAACGGCTTTGGTAATTCAGAATTATAAAGCAAGCATCAGACCTTCTCCATCAATGTCCTATTCATACGTTTAGCCATACTATTTTATTATGGAGCACCCGGAACTGTTAAATGTTTAACAATTCCCTCGGTATTATAAAATGAGTTAAACTCACTCTAACAAAACTCCAACCCATTATTAGTATGGAGATACTTCACTTGCTTCACAGTTTATTTCTTAATTATGGTCGTCCATTACTTAAAAGTTAGCAAACACCTCACTCTTGTGCTTTAAAAAGAACATCTAAACTTTTCTCAAGAAATCATTAATGACCGTCAATATATAACTCGCACCACCATTAGTAGGAACTTAGGATAGCCCTCAAAGGTTTGAATGAATATAGTAAGTTTTCCTTTAGTGTTGTGAATGCCCTTACTGAAACTCACCCTTTTATATTTCTCAAACACACAGTACTTATAAAACTCTAATTTTCTAATTCGACCATCTATTAGTCCTCTTTTGCTTAACTCTGCTAGGCCGTTCTCACTCATATGGCCTAGGTGCAAATGCTAAAGTATAGTATTATCTAACTCGGAGGTAATGATAGCTGCATCACCTGTAATGGTCGAACCCTCCAAGATGTACAACTTGGCATGCCTCAAACACCCCTTTATCACAACAAGAGAGTCCTTCGTGATCTTCATTACTTCACTTCCACCTAAATAACTATAAGCTTCACTGTCGAAGATAGAAACCAAAATAAGATTTTAGCCCAACTATCAAGTGTCCTGATGATCCCATCATGCATCTTAGTTCTGACCTAACTAATACCAAGAATCTTATATGGGGCATCATTCCCCATCAAAACAGTCCCCATATCTCTCAATTCATAGGTTGTAAACTATTCCTGATTGCGAGTCATATGGTATGTGCATATAATGTCCAAAATCTAGTCATGTGTTGAATTGACCCTATTGTCAGTGATAACGAGAAATCCAAATCTTTTATATCTTCAACAACATTGGCCTCACTAGAATTTTCTAGTTTTTTTACCATTTTGATCACCTCTCTCAGACCTATTCTTCAACTTAAAAAACATAGCCTTAACATAACCCTTCTTCTTGTAGTAATAGCACTTCAAGGTCTTGCGTTTAGACTTCGACCTACCTCTATTCTCATCCCCAGAACCTCTCTCAATCGTTATTCCCCTAACAATAAGACTCTTTTCATGTCTCCGGGTTAACCACCAACTGCTTAACATGCTCCTTAGAATATAACGCCTCAAAAACCTATTCTAAAGAGATTTTCTCATGACTATATAAAAGAGTTTCAATGAAGTTTCTATAAGAAGGAGATAACGAACATAGCAAAATCAAAGCTAAATCCTTATTCACAATATTAAGCTCTATATTCTCAAAGTCAGAGATAATTTCCTTAAATACAATTAAGTGATCCTCAAGGAATGTACCTTCTAATATACGATGAGAGTATAAACGCTGCTTGAAATGCAATTTACTAGGGAGAGATTTTTTCATGCATATCTGCTCTAACTTCACCCACAACGAAGCCGTGGTCTTTACCTTTAACACATCTTATGAAATATTGTTCAACAAATGCAGATGTATTTGTGTCAAATCTTTACGATCTCTACGCTTATTTTTTATCATCTATCCATAAAGCGGGCATATGATCAACCCTTAAAATAGCATAATCTAACTCCATCTATGCAAGGACAGCGCGCATCTTAACCTACCATAGCGAGAATCTTGTGACTATGATCCAATAATAGAATATCATATTTCACCGAAGCCATTGTTCAAAATCAGACAACTCCAAGATTTAGGGTTCCGGAGAACAATAATCTTAGCTCTTATACCAATTTGTTAGAGCCACAAAAAAAATAATAGGTGCACACAAATAATAAAAAATAATAGTAATCAAAAGAAATAAATAAAGTGGACACAAGAATTTATGTGAAAAACCCCAAGATGGGGAAAAACTATCGGTAGAGAGGAGAAATTTCACTATATATGTAAAATAGCATACAAAGGAGTGCTAGGGCGGCTAACAATGAAGAATAAACCAGATTTCTTAACCCTAAATTGATACAAAGCCTATTTATAGCTTAAATGGAGAGAAAATAGGAGAAAAATAACTTTCCAATTAATTTGAACGATCCTGTGCACTACACGGGCGCGTTTCAGCCCGTGTAGCCTTCTAGAGCAAAAACGAGGTCTAAACACGACTTGAAACATGCCCGTGTACCATTCTGGATAATTTGACAGGTTTTTACACGGCCACCTACACACATGTATCCCTACCCGTGTTCACAATACACCCTGTAACACGCTCATGTTTGTCTTCAACATGTAAAACACGACCAAAAGTGCCCAAAACGCAAACCCAACGAATCTCTGACCAAAATTTATATCATAAACACAACAGTAGTATATATTTTAAAAAAGAACTAACAATTTTCTATGCACTTAATAATTTTAAGAAAAAAAAAATTAAAATTTATTAAAATATTAAAAATGTTTAATAAATTATTAAGTATTTAAAAATTTTAAATTTTTTTTCTTAATTTTATATCACTTGATTGTAAAAATTTTAAAAAATCTTTGGACCTATAGAAAATATTTTAAATTTTTATTATATTTTTAAAAATTTTAAAAAAATACATTTCTATAATTTTTAAAAATTGAAAAAAAAGGAACTTCATAAATATATACTTCAAAATTAATTTGATCAATTTTTTTAATTAGCAAAAAAGTTAAATTTTTTTAATTTATTTTTAGGACTTTATCATAACAATTTTTTTTAAAGAAATGGCCAATATACTTTAATTTTGAAATAAAAAGGTCCAAATTGGACCAAAAAACATAAAAGTCAAATGTAAAATTTAGGGTAAAGTTGAAGATTTAATTTGGACTTTATCAAGAAAAAAATTATATATATATATATTAGAAAGATAGTTGAGTAAGAAACTTTTGAGCGGACTTGATTCATCATAAAGAATTATGAACTGCTCTCTATATATAAGAAATATGACAATAATCATTAACAACTTTCAATTTTAACTTTAAAAGTAAAACAACTAATCATAGTTAGTTTAGCACAAATACATATGTTTTTTCTAACTAGCCACCGTTATTTTGATTACCTAAAATTAGTTTGTATTAAACAGTTACTTTAAATACCTCTCTAAGCACAGTAGCATGTTTTCTTTCTTTTTTGGGCAAAGGTGCATTTACGCCCTTAATGTTTATATCGAGGAGCACATATGCCCCTAAAGTTTTTTTTAGACCATTTAAGCACAAAATTAAGTTTTTTCTGTGTTTTTGGCCCCTTATTTAACATTGGAGTTAACACCATTAAATGAGGGGCCAAAAATATAGAAAAAACTTAATTTTGTTCTTAAATGGTCCAAAAAAACGTTAGGGGCATATGCGATCCTCGGTATAAACATTAGGGGTGAAAATGCACCTTTGCCCTACCTATATTCATTACCTATTATATATAAAAATATCAATTAGAACCTAAAAGTTTTTTGTTAATCATTCTTACATTCTCTCTTCCTTAGACACACGCTCCCATTATAAACTCCAAATAAATTTATTCAACTTTCATGCAGTAGGATGAAAGAATCTCTTCATGATTGACAATGGCCTGCCAATACTTGAACCTCAAAAGAATTGTGTAAATAATTGGTTCATGTTCTCCTCTAGACATCTCGAAAATGAGAAGATAGTCAACGAGATATGCAAGATTATGTGGCACCATAGGCTACACTGTGAACTATCTTTATACTGTGATCTTTGATATCTGAAAAATGCATATGTGAATGACCTATTACTCCAAAAAGATGTGGTCCTGTAAGATTG
>CATIWO010641202.1:0-12236 GCA_949673435.1 Macaranga tanarius
AGAGAAGCCCATCAACCTTATCTAAGTCCATTGATTTAATGGATTGGGTTTTGGACCAAGTGTTGGCCCAATGGTAAGCCCAAGTCCATTTCATTGATGTAGAGATTTGGTTGTAGTATTATACAAGTATAAAAGATGTATACATACAAATAAATTGGATGTGTTGGAAGCATTCATCTTTGGACACTTGTAAGGATACTTGTCAAGTGTATATGTATACTAAATGACAAGTGTCATGATGATGTCATCGATGATGTCATGGATGATGTAATGATGATGTCATGGATGATGTAATGGTGATGTCATGGATGATGTCATGGTGATGTCATGGTGATGTCATGATGATGTGGCAATCTCTACACATATTTTTGTCCTTAGTGGTTTTTGATAAGGCTTATTCTTCTTGTTGGATATACACCATTGTTGGTTGTAAGAAAAAAGCTTTGTTGATGTTTTTGTTGGACAAAAACATGGGCAACAAAACAAGAAAGAAAAACAACACATAAACCCTTTAGTTCTTGCTAGGGAGATTGATTTAGTGCTTGTCCTTGTGAGGGTTATTAGAGAGGGGACTTGCATCTATCTTAATGTAGGAAAGAAAGGTTATTTGGTGGAACTTGGTGTTTCAAGCTAGAGGTCACACACTTGGGTGACTAGGGCATATGATTCAAGAGTTGAATCATCCATTCTAAATCAATAGATAATTATGGTCTACACCAAACACAAAGGAGTTGTGTAAGTTTCTTTTAACTTGATCTCCTTTGTTGTTGTTTGCTTATACATATTGATGTATATATGCTTGTATGTGATTGATATGGCTATGTGTAAATTGCAAAATGGATCTTGGGCATAGGAATTCTTTATGTGATGAAGAGTTATGCAAGTGAAATTTTTGAAATTTCACCCCTGTAGGGCACATGCTTCCGCTGCATTTCTGTTGCATAACAGTTTCCTAAGAGTAGCAAGCCAATATTGTGGGTTAAATTGTATAACGTACCTTTTATGGCTAAATATAGGATAAGCAAGGGGTCGAACACAGGGAATAACGGGGAAATCAAGTCTTAACCGAATAAATACTAAGATGAATAGGCTTACCAATAATCAAGTAATAATTAATCGAACTAAAATGCTATTTAAATAACAAATTCACTAAACTATGCAATAAATAAAAAGTAAAATAACAACAAACAATATTCAAAGAAGTGTAGGTGGAGATTACAATATAGAATAGAATAATGAATTATTAACACAAATCAATTTTATTAACTATGAATACAATGATTGGAGAATGTGACCTAAAATCCTTAAGAGCAACTCTCACTGTCAAATAAGGGTATTTTCATCTAGAGTCTACAAGCACTCTCGTGTCATTATAGAGATAGATAAAAACCATGAAGTTTTTTGCCAATTCTTTGACCCCTCAAAGTGGATTTCTTATCTCTAGGTATATTCCTATCCTTTAAGTGAATTTAATTGTATTTCCACTAAAAATCCTAACTCTCATTGTGAACCCTTGATTTACACATCATATATGTTGATCAAGTATATATAACACAATTAAGTACTCAATTGAAGTTAAATTATTCATTCAATAATGAAAAAAAACACATGAAAATAATTATTCAATCATCAAAGAAAGAGTTTAAAATACTTAGAAATGAATTTAGAGCCTCCAATAATCTCTTTTGATAATGACTTGATGAAGGAAATGCCTACAAAGTAAATGCATTTTTGATATTCCTTGAATATCAACAACTTCAAGTTCTATCTACTTTATCTCTACAAACTTCTATTCTAAAATATGTTAAAAAAAATTTCTATATCTATTCTATTATGTTCTATATCCATTTCCAGAGATAAAATGAAGTATTTATAGGCTTGGAAGTTAATAGCCAAGGGGTACAAGTCAACTTTGATGAAAAGTCATGTGCTTTTGCATTGGTAGTCATTTCAATGGGATTTTGGAAATTTAGATGAATAGATTAAGTCCAAATGTCTTCATGGAAGTTATTGCCCTTTGAAATAGCTTTCAATAGCCACTTCAATTACTTAAATCCAAGTTTTATAGAGGATGTTATGGTAAAAAGAGTACAACATGGTCCGAAGGGTCGTGACTCTTCACACCGTGCCGAGTGGTGAAGTCCGTGCCGACTCGTGACAGCTCCTCTCTGTCACGACTCCTGAAAGATAAGGGAAAGAGTGCCAAGTGATGATAGTAGTGAAAGGCTTTGGCAAAGGGTGTTGAGTAGTGACGGTCAATAAACACCCCAAAGCTTGCTCCCTTCATTCTTTTGACCTTAAATGACTTCAATACGTCCATATGACTTCCCTCGGCTTCAAATAATCTTCAAAAATGTCAATATATCATTCAAAATCATATGAATTTACTTAAGAACAATTGAGATCAAAAGCATTTGCGATTATGAATGAAATGTATCGAGATTAAACTAAAATGTGAACTAAATGCAATCTAAATATGCATGAATCATCCTAAAGTTACCGTGCTAATTGCAATGTATCAAACTCTCCCACACTTAGACTTTGCTTTCCCTCAAGCAAAACTCAAAGATTAAAGATGAAGGTTTAAATAAAAGATCAATAAATTACTCCTTTTAATTCAAAATGATTAAGCACTAATAAGGGTCATCACTATATTAAAAAGAAACAAAGAAAAAGGGATTGAAAATAAACTCCACAAGCCCTCACAAGCCTAGAATAAGGATAATAATAATGTAGAAAATAAAGTAACCCCCACTAAGTGTTATAACAAATGAAATAAACGCAAGTCAAATTCAATTCCAAGTTATTAATCAAACTTAAGTTTAAGGGAAACTACTAAATCATAAAGGATAAAAAAAAAGCACACGCACACTTATAATCAATCTTAAAGCATTTTTGGACGATAAAACCCTTGAGATATTATTAAAAATCCTTTCTAAATGAATACAAATGAGGAGCAAATACAAATTTACATGACTTACTCAGAATCCATAACATCATCAAGTGGCTACTGGCACTATTCATAGCCATATTAGGCTAGAGGAATAAGACATATATGCACTTGGCATTTTTTTCTTTTTATTTTTTTATTGCAAAATCCTCATCCTTTATTGATTAATTACATATGCATATTATTGCTATAGTTTCCACTTCTAATGAACATATATTATTTTCCTAAAACTTAAGTTTAACGCATTAGTCCAAATTAATTAATTAATGTGATTAAAGATTTCAAAAGTAATAACACAAGGTAAAAGTTACCATTAAAGCTACACTATCTTGTCTAAATTCGTAGCAAACAAGGCAAGGGAAGTGGATAATCAATCAAATTTGAAATGTCTCTAAAACTTAATATATTAATGAACCAAATTAGAACAAAATCATTCCAAATCAAAAAGGAGTATAAAAATAAGATTAAAAAGTTATTTGAAATAATGCAACCTAGCATAGTGAACTAAAACTCCAGACATAAAAATATAAATACAAAACACATAAAATAAGAACATAACTAAAATAGATAACCCCTCCCACACACTTAAAATGACACATTGTCCTCAATGTGACCATGCAAACATAATAAAGACAAGCAAAAAAAATATAAGTGTAGAGAAACAGAGGTAAGAAATTCTCCCTCAATTTTATTGCGATGATGGTGTTGGGGAATCAATTTGATACCCACTCTGCTCAATGAGGCAATCGATCTTATGAGACATGTGCCTTTGCCAACACTCCGTATGGTGTTTCCTAGCATTGAGTTGCTCTAATTATTGCATCGTTACTTGTTGACTATTGAGAACTTGTTGCTATATAGCCAAGTCACTGGGAGCAGTAGAGCCTCCTCCACCTATCTCTAAATTCTCAGAAGTTGGTCATTATGGTTGTACTACATTCCTCTCACTTGCATTGTGGTCACTCTCGTCACTTTCTTCAGCACTTTCCTCCACCACCAGCATCATTTATGGATTTTGTTCTCTTTTAATCTAACAAGAACGCTCTTTTGTATACTTGAGGTTGAAGTTGGAATCAATAACTTCACCACGGTTGAAAGCTTGCTTTATAAAGTGAACTATCCTAACACATCTCATACTTGACAAAGAAGATTATGAGATATCAAAGGCAATAGCAATTTGAGTAATCACATGACCATGTGTCAAATGACCTGTAGAATAGTTAGAACAATCAAGCAACTGATTTAGAAGCCAATGAGTCCAACAAATTAGTTTCTTTTCATGAACACACCACATTAAAAATAACTATTGTATGGACACCCTATTACCTTTCGATTTGGTAAAAATAAGACATGTAAGTATCTTATACAAAAGCCAATATTTATGATCTTTAATAAATATGGCAAAGCCTTTTTTAACATCAAAAGAATGAGGCAAATCTGTCAAAAAAGCCCAAAATGATGTGCACTAAAATCACTTAACATTTAACGAACACCATCCTTAGTAAAACCAAACACATTTTTCATGAAATTATGAGTCAATTGATAAGTATTGCCTAGCATGCGAAAGTCTAGAGAATGTTTGTCCATTTTATTCATAACCAAAGAACAATAAAATTCTTGAGTCAATTGAACATAAGAATCATTTTCCAAATTAACAAATTTTTTAAGCCCTATTGACTTCAACAATTTATCCATAACATTAGTCATACCCATTTTCTCAATAATAGACTTAGGCAAGAATCTAGAACCAACAATATCTCTAGTTCTACATTAAGCATATTTATCTCCTTTAAATTCATGAAAAATAGGGAAAGGAGCCTCATACCTTGGAGCAAGATATAAGGTTGGTCGTCCTCCTCATCTTGAATGATAACCTTACCTTTAGAAGACTTAGAAGATTATTGAGTTTTCTTCATAGTGAAAGAAATAAAGAAAAAGAAGAGTATAGAAGAAAATGCAAACGCACCAATGGAAATAGAAAGAAATGTGTAGAGAAGAAGAAGAAAAAAGTGTAAAGAAAAAGAAATATAGAGAAGAGAAGAAATGAATGTTTGAAAAAGAATGAATGTGCATGTGGAAAGTGTATTTAAAATAGGAATGTAGTAAATACAAAAATGAAAAAGGGAGGAAAAGTGAAAATTAAAAGTGTTTCTTTTCATACTTTCAAAGGAAGAGAGAAATGAAAAGAAAGAGAATGTATATGTGTGTGTGAAAAATATATATATAATTTTTTTCTTGTTTTTTAAAGAGTTATATTGATGAAAATGTGTGTTGGTGAAAGGGTGTATTGGTGCTGACTCGGCACTAAATATAGGTTGTTGTGCCGAGTGGTGATAGTGTTAAATGGTCATGACTCGGCACTGATTGGTAAATGATTGTCGAGTCCTAATAGCGGCAAAATGTCACGACTTGGCATCAAATGTAAGTGCTTGTCGAGTCGTGACAGTGATAAAACGTCACGACTCGACACAAGACCAAGCTTTGTGTGCCGTGTCAATTTTAATAAATAAATAAATAAATATAAATATATATATATATGAAAATCAACTAAAAAATGAAGTAAATAAAATGAAATGTAAAAGAGGAAACAACTAAAACAATACTAAACTAGAAAACAAATAAATAAATGAATGAATGCTAAATTGAGGTTTATAGCTTGACCATTACCTCCAAGAAGATTAAGGTGGAGAAACGAGGGGAATGGAGATCCCTTTCTCCACTTGAGCACCAATAATATAAGGCTTTAAAGATGGCCATTGACTTTAAAAGTTTCATCCTTCGTATTTATAATTTTAATAAGGAAAAACTTTCACAACTCGAAATGGACCGGACCACCTTGATTTCAACTTACTAGGAAAGAGTTTGAGCCTTCAATTGTACAAAAGAACAAGCTGCCCTTTATGAAACTCCTTCTTTTAAATGTGCTTGTCATACCATTACTTGGTTCTATCTTTATAGATCTTAGCATTCTTATAAGAATTCATCCTCAAGTCCTCCAATTCATTAAGTTGAAGGAGCCTTTTTTGACCTGCTTTCATTAAATCAAAATTCAATGCTCTAGTTGCCCAATAAGCTTTATGTTCAAGCTCAACCAATAAGTGACAATACTTTCCATAGATCAATTAATATAAAATAAGACCAATAGGAGTTTTGAAAGCAGTCCTATATGCCTATAGAGCATCAACAATCTTTAATGCCTAATCCTTTCTCGAAGCAGAAACCATCTTTTCCAAAATCCATTTAAGTTTCCTATTGCTAACTTCTACTTGACCACTTATTTGAGGGTGGTATAGAGTAGCTACTTTATGAGTAACACCATACCTCTTCAAAAGTGGCTCAATAATATGGTTGCAAAAATAAGAACCTCCATCACTAATCAATGCTCTTAGAGTACCAAATCGAGGGAATATGTTCTTCTTAAGCATTTTCTTGACAACCTTGGCATCATTTGGAATGGATGGAATAGCTTCTACCTATTTAAAGATATAATCAACCATGACAAGGATGTACTTATTGCCTAAAGAACTTGGAAATGGTCCTATAAAATCTATACCCCAAACATCAAATATTTTTAGCTTTAGAATATTGCTCAAAGGCATCTCATACTTCTTGGAAATATTACCTATTCTTTGACATCTATCATAAGCAAGCACAAAGTCCCGGGCATCTCTGAACAGTGTAGGCCACCAAAACCTAGATAAGAGTACTTTAAATATTGTCCTAGATGTGCCAAAGTGTCCACCTACCTCTGTGGAATGGCACTACTTAAGAACATCTGAAACTTCATCTTGTGGAATACATCTTCTTATCAATCTTTCTTCACATCTCTTGTACAACAATAGTTCTTCCCAATAATAGAATTTGACATTATGCAAGAATCTCTTTTTTTTGTCTAAAGTCCATAATATAAGGCAAAACTCCACTTACTAGATGTTAGCAATATCCGCAACCATGGAAGTTCCTTTTTAGTAATTTACAAAAGTTGTTCACTCAAAAATGTGTCATTGATAGGTACACCATCATCTTGCTTCCTTAACCCTTCTTGATCTAGCCTTGACAAATAATCTGCCATAAGGTTCTCACTTCTTGTCTCTAACCTCCCAATCAAATTCTTGAAGCATCAAAATCAACTGAAGCAACTTTGGCTTGGCATCTTTTTTGTTAAAAAGATACTTCAGAGCAGCATATCCGAGTAGACAATCACCTTTTGACCAATAAAATATGCTCTAAATTTGTTAAATGCATAAACAATGGCAAAAAGCTCTTTTTCAGTGGTAGTATAGTTGATTTGAGCACCATCAAGAAGCTTGCTAGCATAATAGATCACATAAGGCTTCCATTTCTTTCTTTGGCCTAAAATAGCCCCCACAGCATAATTACATACATCACATATAATCTCAAATGGAAACTCCCAATTAGGTGGCTGCAAATAGGAGTTGAAACAATAGCATTCTAAAGCTTGTTAAAAGAATCCAAACACACCTCATCACACTCAAAACTTGCCTCCTTTGCTAACAAATTGCACAATGTTTTAGTAATTTTGGAGAAGTCTCTAATAAACCTTCTATAAAATCTTACATGCCCAAAAAAACTTCTCATATCTTTAACACATTTTGGAGGTGGCAAATTAGCTATGACTTTAATTTTTGCCTTGTCAACATCAATACCCCGCTTTGACACCATATGGCCTAAAACAATGCCTTCTTGCACCATGAAATGACTTTTCTCCCAATTTAGTACTAATATATGCTCTTTACACCTATTAAGCACTTTAGAAAGATTTTTTAGACAATTTGAGAAGTTAGCACCATAAACACTACAATCATCGATAAAACCTCTACACAATCATCAATTAAATCACTAAAAATGGAGAACATGCATCTTTAAAATGTAGCAAGAGCATTGCATAGCCCAAAAGGCATGGATCTTAATGCAAAAGTACTATAGGGACATGTAAAAGTAGTTTTAGGTTAGTCAACGGGTTGAATAGTTATTTGGTAAAAACCACTAAGCCTATCTAAGTTGCAAAAATAAGAAAAATTAGCCAATTCGTTCCAAAACATGGTCAATGAATGGTAACGGGAAATGGTCCTTCCTAGTTGCCGTGTTAAGCTTTCTATAATCAATACACACACACCATCAAGTGACAGTCCTAGTGGGTACTAAATCATTAGACTCATTTTTCACAACCATCAAGCCACCTTTTTTAGGAATAACTTGAATGGGACTTACCCATTTGTCATCACTAATGGAATATATAATACCATTATCTAGCAACTTAATTACCTCTTTTCTAACCAAATCTTTAAGAGTGGGACTTAATCTCCTTTGACCTTCAATGGAAGGCTTAGCATCATCCTCTAAAAGAATCCTATGCATACACACATTGGTGCTTATACCCTTCAAATCATTTATAGAATAACCAATAGCATCTCAATGACTAAGTAACACATCACATTAAACATCAACATTATTATTAGGTAAAAATGAATTAACAATAAAAGGAAATTTAGAGTTAGAGTCAAGAAATGCATATCTTAGATTGGATGGTAAAGGCTTGAGCTCTAGCTTTAATTCTTCTTTCGGTAAAGTAGACTTTGGATCATCATCCCTCCTTAAAGGTTCAAACCTTGAAGTCCTATAAGGAGGAAAGTATGAAGTTACCTCTAAGAGTTTCACATTAGCTTCTTGCATTATGTATGGCTCAATAGGGTCTTGCATTATACACTCATGTATCACTTCATCAATGCATTCATCAATAACATCAAGTGAATCAATTCTACTCGCTACTTCTACTGGTGTAGTCTTCATCATCTTGAATACATCAAACACCATAGACTCGTTATTCAATTCTAAAGTAATCTTGCCTCTCTTTATGTTAATAATTACACCTGCTATCACTAAAAATGGTCTCCTAAATAAGATTGGGATTTTAAGATCTTCCTCCATGTCTAAAACAATAAAATTGGCAGGTATAACAAATTTTCCAACTTTGGTTGGCATATTTTCAAGACAGATTTATTACAAATTTGTTTGCCATGGAAAGATACATATTTGTAGGCTTAAGCTCTCCCAAGTCAAGCCACTT
Organism: Macaranga tanarius; assembly: GCA_949673435.1. Lineage (NCBI taxonomy): Eukaryota > Viridiplantae > Streptophyta > Magnoliopsida > Malpighiales > Euphorbiaceae > Macaranga > Macaranga tanarius. Next base: position 9,039 of record CATIWO010641202.1, read on the forward strand.
ATAGATGGAGTAAGGCATAAGACTAACATTAGCACCAATATCACATAAAGCTTTATCAAAATGAGTACCACTAATAATATAAGGAACAGTGAAACAGCCTAGATCCTTAAGCTTTGGTGGGGATTTAGAGTACATAGCCTTGGATTCTTCAACAAGAGAAACAAATCCATACTCCTCAAGCTTGCTCTTGTGATTAATGATATCTTTCAAAAATTTACCCCATGCTGGCATATCTCTAATGGCATCCATAAATGGTATGGTAATGGTGATCTCCTTGAGATAATTAAGGAATTTGCTAAATTACTTATCCAAGCTACATCTAATGAACCTTTGGGGAAAAGGTAGTGTTTTAAGATCTACTTTGGGTTCATCATCTTTGGGTAGTATAGTATCTTCCTTTTTACCCTTCTTAACACCTTCAACATCATTGTTACCACTAACAATAACATCATCATCTCCTTTACTAGCCTCTACCTCTACCATATCATTATTATTAATCACTCTGTTACCCTTACCAGAAACATTTTCGACTTCCTTACCACTCCTCAACGTAATTGCTTGGCAAGTCTCTTTTGGTGTAAACTCCAGTTGGTAAGGAAGCTTTCCCAAGGGTTTAGAGTTAGAGGAAGAGGCTTGTTGGGCAATTTAGGTTTCAAGGATGCAGTTATGAGTAGCAAGTTGTTCAAGTTTGGAGTTAATTTCCTTAAATTGCTCCTCATTTTATTTGTTGATGGTAATTTATTGGTTAATGAATTGCTCTATAAGAGTTTCAAGGTTAGATTTGGGTTGGGTAGGGTTGAAAGCTTATTGTTTCATGGGAAATCCGAGAGGATTTTGTGGTTTAGTATTTAGGTTAAGTTGTGAAGCGTTACACCATGAGAAACTAGGATGGTTCCTCCATTGAGGGTTATAGGTGTTTGAGATTGGCCCATTTCTTTAGTTGAAACCTCCTTGCAAATAGTTTACTTCCCTACTAGAACTCACATTGCATTTATCATAAGAATGAGAACCTCCATATAATTCACAAATTGAGCTTGACTTTTCCACCGAGTTTATTTAAACCTTACAAGCTTTGTCAAAGCATCCACCTTGGCATTCAATATATTCTATATAACTCAAGCATTCCTTTTCCTTTTGCCAATGAGTTTTATCACCCATGTAACCCTGAGATATAAGTTCTTCCAATAAGGTAGTAGCTTTTGTTGGTGTCTTATTCATCCATTTACCACTAGAGGCTGCATTTACAATGCTCCTAGCATCATCAGATATCCCATTGTAGAAAATTTGAGGAATCATCTAATTGAGCAATCCATGATGTGGACATTGCCATTGAAGCTCTTTGAACCTCTCCCAAGCTGCATAAAGTGTCTCATCTTTGTTTTGCTTGAAAGTGATAATCTCATTATGAAGCCTAGCCGTTTTATAATGTAGGAAGTACTTGTGAAGGAAAGCTTGGTTCAATTAATCCCATATAGTGATAGAATTGCTAGGTAAACTAGCAAGCCAAATCTAAGCTTTGTCCCTCATAGAAAATGGAAACAACTATAGCCTTATTGTGTCATCCAAAACATTATTGATCTTAAAGGTTACACAAATATTAAGAAAGGTGAGGATGTGAGCATATGGATCCTCCCCCGGCAAACCTCCAAACTGATTATTTTGCACAATTTGGATGACATTTGGCTTAATTTCAAAATTATTGTTGGCAATAGTTAGAGCTACAATGCTCCAGAATTTCCAGTTATGTCCGGTAAGGCAAAATTGTCTAGAGTTCTTCTTTGTGGTTCACCCATTGCTTGTCTTTGTTCCCTGTGCAATTGATTAAAAGTACGTTCAATTTTAGGGTCAAAGAACGAAATATTACTTGAACTACGAGCACGTCGTATAGAAATCACAAGAAGAATGAAAATAAAAGTATACAAATTTATAAAAAATGATCAAATAAGAAAATTAACAATTAAAATAACTAACCTATCTAAAATCCTAAAGCAACTTTTCTCTATCCTAAACTAATATTAATTCCAAAACTGTTTATTCCCCAGTAACGGTGCCAAATTCTGTTATGGGTTGAATTGTATACCCCAGCTTCTATGGCTAAATATAGGATAAGTAAGGGGTCGAACATAAGGAATAACGGGGAAATCAAGTATTAACTGGATATACTACTAAGATGAATAGGCTTACCAATAATCAAGTAATAATTAATCAAACCATAATTCTATTTAAATAACAAATTTACTAAACTATACAATTAATAAAAAGTAAAATAACAACAAAAAATATTCAAAGAAGTGTATATGAAGATTACAATATAGAATAGAACAATGAATTATTAACACAAATCAATTTTATTAACTATGAATACAATAATTGGAGAATGTGACCTAAAATCCTTAAGAGCAACTCTCATTATCAAATAAGGGTATTTCCATCTAGTGTCTATAAGCACTCTCATGTCATTGCAGAGATAGACAAAAACCATGAAGTTTTTTGCCAATTCTTTGACCTCTCAAAGTGGATTTCTTGTCTCTAGGTACATTCCTATCCTTTAAGTGAATTCAATTGTATTTCCACCAAAAATCCCAACTCTCATTGTGAACCCTTGATTTACACATCATATATGGTGATTAAGTATATATAACACAATTAAGTACTCAATTGAAGTCAAATTATTCATTCAATAATGCAAAACAATTAATTCAATTCATTGAAACTATCATCCATTACAATTCCAACCTACTAAGCACTTAGCCTAGATACATAATTACTAATAATATAAACACATGAAAATAATTATTCAATCATCAAGGAAACTATAAAAAGGAAGAGTTAGAAACACTTAGAAATGAATTTAGAGTCTCCAATAATCTCTTTTGATAATGACTTGATGAAGAAAATATCTACAAAGCAAATGCACTTTTGATCTTCCTTAAATATCAACAACTTCAAGTTCTATCGACTTTATCTCTACAAACTTCTACTCTAAAATATGTTAAAAAATGTTTCTATATCTACTCTATTATGCTCTATATCCATTTCCAGAGATAAAATGAAGTAACAAATGAATTTAGAGTCTCCAATAATCCCTTTTGATAATGACTTGATGAAGAAAATGTGTACAAAGCAAATGCTCTTTAGATCTTCCTTGAATATTAACAACTTCAAGTTCTATCTACTTTATCTCTACAAACTTCTATT
>CATIWO010641340.1:0-15372 GCA_949673435.1 Macaranga tanarius
CAACGCCATGCACGTTGCCTTGTTTATTTATTTTTTTTATTTTTTTATTTTTTGTTTTATTTTATAATTTTTATGTTTTACTTTTTTTTTGATATTTTCCTACTTTTTAATTTTATTTGGTATTTTAATATTTTATTTGTCTTTGCTTTATTTATTTATTCACTTATTTTATTTGTTTCTTTTTGTTTGTTTATTTATCTATTCTCTATTTGATAATTAATTATTTTTTCTGCTTGTTTATTTTGTGTAATATTTTATTTTATTTTCTTGGTGATTTTATTAATTAGGCATACATAATTTGGATATTAATTAAATAATTATTTATTTAATTGGGTTATTTGATATTGTGAGATATTTTTAATTAATTTAGATTTAATTTTTCTCGTAGTTAGTTAAGCTAGAATTTATTGTTGATTATTTATTTTTATTTTACACTAATTTTGTTATCTTTTGTAGGTTGTTTATTTTTGGGAGATTTAACTTATGATTTATTTTTCAGGCCTAAATATTAGATAGCCCCGGACTATTTTTATTTATTTAAGTCGTGGTTTATTTTTATTTATTTTTGCATGTAAAATGAGTTGTATCATTTCTCCTCCCTCCATTTCTTTGCATGTTTTTATCTTTATTGTAAATTGTGATGATGTATGTGAATGTATGGATGTGATAATTCAAGGACCAAACTGCATGAAAATGGACTAATAAACAAACTTGGACTAAATTATAAAATTTAGAAATTATTCGGATTAAACAGCCATTTGCATGTAATAAAGGGATAATTAAATAATTAAAAATAATAAAATACAAAACACAAATGGAGACCGACCGTAAGGTCGAGTGGGCCACTAAAAGTCCATACCCAGTTTCCGAACCCAATCTTTGAGGACGGTTGCTGGGCTTCCCCCGTGGAATCCAGTTGTTGTAAAAGTATCCCGGATCTCACCCAGATGGCGACTTCATTCTCCAACCAAAGCCTATCAAAAGGCCCAAGTTGCATTCCTAGTGGGTCCTGAGCCCGCACAGTACCGTGGTCGCCGAACACTTGGGCGTGTGCTGAACCCCGCCGCCTACAATAGCATTTTGAGAATTTTTGGATGTAGATGCTTTTCCTACCTTCAAGATCATGGAAGGAAAAAAAATTCGAAAAGAAATTGTATCTTTGCATATTTATTGTTTACAGTCCCATTCACAAGGGATATTGATGCTTACATCCTTCAACGAATAAAGTATATATTTCTCGTCATGTGGTTTTTGATGAATTTTTTTTTCCTTCCAGACAATACTGAAAAAATGCAGGTTAATGAAGTCAAGAAAGGGAATTCGCATGATATGGCTTGCATTGAGAAAGGGAATTCACATATAGGCCATTCATCTCCATTACTGGGCCCAAGTAGCCTAACAATTAGCCAAATATCCATACAAAATGAACCGCCACTTATAATAGCCCACAATACAACAAACTCAATAAATATTGAAGACCCATCAGTTCAAGCATCACCAACCATTACCAACATCAACACTGATCCCAATTCAACTTCCCAAAATCTATGCACTAAAGCCGTCATGAACGAGAACACCACACTGCAACATCGGCATAATTATACTTCAACCCCACCTGACCAAACCATTCAAATAAACAGTACTGTCCCAACTCATGACGCTACATCAGATGTCAATGCCACTCAACCCAACTAGCAAAGCTCTCATACCTAAAACCTGGTCATGCACAAAGCCCATTCTGAATATGCAATATGTCAAAATGGCCGAGAAACCAACATCACTCTTTCTCCTAATAATTTTACTAACTTAAGTTGAAATTTAATTGTTGATCTATCTTTTGCAAGAAACACCTCAAACTCACAAAAATATCTAGTTGAGCATCCTATGGTCACTCGCACTTGCCTTTGCCAAAACTTGAAGCTAGATCCTGATCTTGCCCAAGCAATGTAACTCATCTGCTCTAGATACAACAATACCACCCTTATTATATGCAATGACATCAATGTTCCAACCTATACAAAGCAGCATTACAAATCCCTCATTGGAAGGCAGCCATGGATCAAGAAATTCAAGCCCTTCACGAAAATAACACCTGGCAATTAGTACCAAAACCACTTGACACAAACATCGTCGGCTCTAAATGGATATTCAAAATCAAATTCAAAGAGGATGGCAGCATAGAACGATACAAAAGTCATCTTATTGCCCAGGAATACTCTTAAATAGAAGGACTTGACTACGAAGAAACCTACAGTCCAGTAGTCCGAGCAACAACAATCTGAATAGTCCTTGCCATTACTATAACATCCAACTGGAAATTGAGACAACTTGACATTAAAAATGCCTACCTTCATGAACAATCTGAGTAGTCATTGCCAATACTACAACATCCAACTAGAAATTGAGATAACTTAACGTTAAAAATGCCTTCTTTTATGGGCACTTGAAGGAAACCGTGTACATGGCACAACCTCCTAGATTCAAAGACTCTCAACATCCTCACTTTGTGTGTAAATTAAACAAATCACTCTATGGTCTCAAGTAAGCCCCAAGAGTGTGGTTTAATAGATTATCTCAATATCTACTTCATCTAGGTTTTGCTTGTAGTTCAGCTGACCCATCTTTATTTATTTTTCATAATAATCATGTGACTATACTAATGCTTATTTATGTGGATGAGATAGTCCTCACAGGAAATAATGAACCATTCATACAAGAACTTATCCAGAAGCTCAGTTTGGAATTTGCATTAAAGGACCTCAGAGAATTGCATTTTTTTCTGGGCATTGAAGTTCAAAAAAACCCCAATGGAATCACTCTCTCTTAAATTCAATATGACAAAGACTTACTTTAATGAGCCAAACAACTCAACAGTTGTCATTATAAAACTCCAATGGCTCTTAAGTCTCAAGCCACACCACAAGACAATAATCTGGTCAATACTACTAAGTACCATAGTCTAGTAGGCACATTACAATACTTGACTTATACCAGACCTGGCATTGTGCAAGCTGTCAATAAAGTGTGTTAAAAGCTCCATAATCCCACTACTGGAGATATGAAAGCAGTTAAACATATCATTAGATACCTTAAAGGCGTATATGATTTTGGCATTTCCTTTTATCACCACAACACTTCCTCTCTTTATGGTTTTTTTGATACAGATTGGGCTGGTTGTCCTATAACAAGGCAAAGTACCACAGGTTATTGTATCTTCCTTAGAGCAAACCTTATCTTATGGTTATTAAAGAAGCAACCTATAGTCTTTCGATCCAGCACATAATCCGAATATCGAGCCTTAGCTTCCACAACAGCATAATTAGTTTGGATTCAATTTCTCCTTCGTGATATTGGACTATCTCTACATCAAGCGCCTTAACTATTATGTGACAACCAAAGTGCACTATATATGAAAATTAATCTTGTTCTTTATACTAGATCAAAATATATCGAAATCGACTATCACTTTATTCGTGAAAAGGTTGCTATCGGTGCCTTAATCACTCGCTACATTCCTTCTTCACACCAACTCGCTGATATCTTCGTAAAACCCCTAGTTGCCCCATCCTTTATGTAATTACAGAACAAGCTACGAGTACACTCAATCGTTCCCTCCAGCTTGAGAAAGGGTGTAAACAGTAACCTCACCAATAATAAAGCAAAAAATATAACTAATTTAAATGATGACCTTCCTTTCTAGCTCAACCTTTCTTCCTAGCTCTTAATATTCCTATCATTTTTGGAAACCGTAGCACTGTAGAGCTATCTCAGCGCTTTCCTCTTTCAGTAGGTCAACAACAACAATGACATCTTCTAAAATTGATTCTCAACGTTTACAAAGGCTGTCGAACATTCTTTTTCACTATTTCCTTGTAAATAAAAACCATCTTTGTATATATATATTGCTCTATGTGTATGTGTAAAAGATAGGAATGAGAATTACATCTTTATTCATATTTCTTCACGGAGCACTTGTTGTGTGCTATTGGAGTGAATTACGGAGAAAGAGCATTAATGTCAATGGCAAAGATTATGCCACCACAATGCAAAGCATATAATTGTCCCTTGTGGAATATAATGTCTACATATCCTTTCGTATCTCCAAGACTAGTCTATCTATCATCTCCAGGTTTACATTAGGTTAATTTGGTGAATTCACCATAAATAGCTGCCACCATATAATCATTAGTTGAACTTGGAGAAGATGACTGGATAATTTTGTCCGTAAAATGATCTCGTATGTTAGTTGAAGAGGAGACAATGGATCGATAGTCACCTTCTTCCCCAAAAGTAAATAATCCATACTCAGGAGAATATTTTCTAACATCAGGAAAGGTAGATCTAGGTGGGAGTTGGATTTAGAGGGCAGTGAGTGGGTTGATAAGAGACATGTTTAGAGTATCATCCACAGTAATTATCCACCCATAAGAGGATCCACGGAACGCCATCCCTTGAGCCTCATTGGGTAAATCGACGTAACAGTACCAGGTTGTGTTGTCTAGCACATTGAACAACCTGTGTGATGCTTAGATGGTATCATCACAAGGTAAAAACATCCATGGAAGTTGAATATGGTTCTCACGAATAGGCAACTTTGGGAGGATAGATCGCCATAACTTGCACACACAACAAAATCGGACTTTGTCTACTTACAATATCAGAAGGTCTTCGACTCTCCTCAACAAATCATCTGGAAGCTCTGCCCACCCAGTACTCATTGTTTGTTTGTTTGATATATATGTTGAATTCTACTGCAACTACCTCATATTAAACCAACACAATAAATTAAAATAAAATAGTAATTGGCATACATGTATTTGAAAATAAAATAAAATTGAATAAAAATAACTTTAATTCAATGTCTATATTAACATAAAATCAACTTCATAGCCTAGTTAACATAGGACCTTCACTTTTTTTTATATCAATTAAACAAAGCTTTTAATAAATCTTTACAATTTCAAAAGTAACCATTTAAAAAAAAAAAAAAAAAAAAAAAACTATCTGTAAAAAGAAGAAAAACCCGATGATTAGGAAGGGAAGGAGGTTTGCGCTTACTTCTGGAGTCTAGACCAAAACTTATAATTAACTAGTCGAATGTACACCTTTGCGTTTAGCAACATTGACAAAGAAAATTGAAAAAAAAAAAAAATCCAAGTAAAACTGGAAAAAAAATAAAAGATTAATTTGAGATAGAAAAACACTTTGTCGATATGTATAATAATATTTTAGTTAAAAAATAATACTAGCTAATTATTATAAATTTCTATTTTTTTTAAAAAAATTAATGATTTAAGAAAAAATAGATAGTGCATCAATATATTTTGAATTTGAATATTACTAGGTTAGTATTAAGTTATATATAATAGTGTTTTAGTTAAAAATAATACTAAACTAGTCATCAATCCACACATTGTACGAACCACAAATAATAAATATATTGTAAAATGATTTTAAAACAAATAATTAAATAATTTTAATAAATTAAAAACTATAAATTAATTAAATGGTTTATAAAATTATGACAATAAATTTATTTGATTAATTTTTTATTAAGAGCTCTTTGTAGATGTAACATATATATTTTTAATTTGCATAATAGCAATAATAATGAAATAAAATAAAATAATATGATAAATAATTAAAAAGGAAAGAAAGAATTTTAAAATAAATAAACGCTGAATAAAATTAGAATTAGTTAATTTATGTATTTTAAATTTTAAGATAAAAATTAATCTAAATTAATGAAACAATTATATAAATTATATTCAACCAATTAATGAAACAATTTGTGATATCATTATTTGATTCTTTCTTCTTATAATTAAACCATCAAATAGCCTCCTGTCCACATTTAATAAAAATTAATAAAAAAAATAACAAATATTGGTGTGTGGTTTTATTAGAGAAAATATTGGTGTGATTTAAATTGAAAAAATCTATATTCTAAATTTATGTAGACTAAATATACTTTCTTTTTTTTTTTTAAACAGATGAATGACTTATCATTCAACAAATATATCTCAAGAATGACTGCATTTACATAAGACTCAATGCAACCAAGCATTAATCCCAAGCTAGCTCGGATAGGTTATATGGATTCTTTCTTCTCCACTCCGCATGAACCTTTCCATACTGTTTCCTAAATTTTTAATTGTCAACGATCAATGTCCTTATACTATGCCATTTATCCTTAAACTAAGCAATATATATATATATATATATATATATATATATATATATATATATATATAGACCTTAAAATGGAGAGTTTAATGATAAGGTTAATCAAAATATAGAAATACATTGGGAATCACCATCCTCTCCAATATTCAAATATTATGAAAAATATTATTTTTTAATGTTAAAAAAAATATTTTTAAAAATATTTTTTATATGTAAATATTATGTGTGACACTCCTCCCACCGCCACCTTCGTCAGACAACTCAACCCACCGGTCGTCCTCCCAAGGTACTTATGTGGAAAGGCATCAGTGTTCTGTCACAGGTGGGCTGATAAGGAAGGTGGGTTATACAAAATTATATACAAAATATACACTAAGTGTACATATAACCCAACTACCTAACATTTTGGCCTAACTAGCACTGGAGAGTACTGTTGTATATTACAGCAAAAAGGCAGTTACTCTCAATCACAAAGCCCATCCTCAAAAATCTCTAACAGCACAACTCTAAGTCCAAACTAGAGAAACTCAGACTCCCAAGGTGGTGGCATAGGTCGTTGTTACTATGGTTAGACATCCATCTAGGGAGTCCTCCATGTCGGTGTGCTTACGAAAATCCACAGCTATAGGCTCCATTGATACTCTCCATGATAGTATGACATCAGCATCGTGACAGATAATATAGCGGACTAACGTCTCGCTATCCTCAATATTGAGCATCGTTGCTACCCAGTGTATAGCCATTGCTATATACATAGTATGTACAAAATACCTAACACTTACCTTTATGTTGAAAAAAAAAATAGAGTGGTGAGTATTTTCACGAGAAAATACCCAGTGAGCGTACAAAATATAATGCTAGCTCAAGAAGCAATAGGATATGATAAAAAAAAATACCAGGAATAAATCATAAGTAAAACCAGTTAAAATAATTTTTAGCTTGTCATCTAACAGTTAAATAAAATATTATTTTATGCTAAATATAATTTTGAATGTTAATTCGTTAAAATCTCGAATCCTCTCAAAAGTTCTCAAACTTAGTTTGTTTTCAAATACCAATTTCTTCGACTTTCAAATATCTATCTCAAGGTAACATTATTGATTTTCATAAAGTTAAATGAAATTCCATTTCATTCTTTTGAAATTAAAACTTTCATCTACAATTTCATAGATTTTAATATTTTGACCAGAAATTACTTTCTCAATAAGATTTAGAATATTTTTCTCAAATACAATGCAACACAGTACAATATAGTACAATACCCAATGCTAAGGTAATCAAGAGAGTAGGTTGCTATCAATGCATCGGGTACCATTCGACACATCGAAGGTTCAAACTATATATGCATACAAGTAAATACAACTCGGATCCGCCCTAAAGGCTTTAATGAATCTCGAGCGCAGTCTTAAAGATAGTAATCATAATCATATATTACATTTCCGTCAATTCCTCATCGTACCCTAGGTACGAAAATATTTTTCACCCGTGAATTTTTGTGTCCTGGACATAGTCTTACGTCTCACAGAACCTAGCCGTACCCCAAGCACAGTCTTACTACAACCTTTCCTTTTAGTGTACTTGTGCTCACATATATAATTTTTTCCTTTATTTATTATTTTTATCACTACTATTATTATTATATTTTATTTTTATTTTTAACCCATCTACAATTCAAATAGGAAAAATAATTTAGCAACAAAATTTTAATAATAAAATTTCAAAGCAAAGATATTGGTATGTATATTATTTTATCAAGACTTAAAAAGGGTAATTATTAACCATGAAATTAATTAAGTTAATAAAAAAAACATTGGATAAATTCTATTCAACAATGATAGTTTTTCAGCAAGAAAATTTCCAACCAAAAAAAAATTTAATACAATAAAAATTCAGAAAATAAATAAATAAATCAATGAATAAATAAATAAATAAATAACGAAATAAATAATGAGACAAGATGAGATCCACTCACCTCTACGATCCCTTGCTTTTACTGCCTCTCTTTTTTTAATTATATATAGATATAAATATTTTTTTTTAAAAGTTGGGAGGACTTAATGTCCTCCCTTCTTATATATACTCGGCCAAGGGAGTGGGGGTCTTCCTTCCCCACTTCCTTGCCCACTAGGTGGCATGCTTAGTTTTTTTTTTTTTTTTAAATGTTGTTGACGTGCATGGCTTGAAAGGAGGGGGCCATGCTTGCCTCCTTCCTCAGCCAACACATGTCCTCCCTTTTTCTCTTTTTTTTTTTAAAAATAATCTCTAAACTTTATTTTGTTACAATTAAATCCTACTCCTAAACTTACTTAAGTTACAAATAGGTACTAGTCTAATTTCATAATATATATATATATATATATATATATATATATATATATATATATATATATATATTATAATTTATCTAACTTTTGAGTACGGATATGACAAATCTCCCCCACTAAAAGAAATTTTATCCTCGAAATTTAGAGAATGCTCATACCAATTTTATCTTGCATTCAAAGAGAATTGGTGCAGATATTATTATCTCATATCCTCCTCTCGCTCCCTTATAACTTCTTCACAAGAATGATTCCTCCATAATACTTTGACTAAAGGAACAACTTTGTTACGTAACACTTTTTGATCTCTTGCCAAAATCGCTATTGGCTCTTCTTTGTAGCTCAAATTCTTTTTCAATTCCACCGGTTGTTCTTGAAGTATGTGAGAAGGGTCACTCCTATACCTCCTCAGCATTGACACATGAAAAACATCGTGAATTCTAGATAAATTAGGGGGTAAAGCTAATCGATAAGCTACCGGTCCAACTCGTTCGATTATCTCGTATGGTTTAATAAATCTCGGGCTCAATTTACCGCGTTTGCCAAATCTTAGCACACCCTTCCATGGTGATATCTTTAAGAACACTTTTTCACCAACTTCATACTCGATATCAGCACGCTTAAGATTGGCATAACTTCTCTGTCTATCTTGAGTTGTTTTCAGATTCGCTCGAACTGTGCGAATATTCTCTGTAGTTATCTGCACTAATTCTGGACTTAATAGTTTTCTTTCACCTACTTTCTCCTAATAGATCGGTGTTATACATTTTCTGCCATATAGAGCTTCAAAAGGTGCCATATCAATACTACTCTGGTAACTGTTATTATAAGCAAATTCCATGAGTGGCACTTGCTTATCCCAATTATCTCCGAAGTCTAATGCACTTGCCCTTAGCATATCTTCTAATATTTGTATAGTGCATTCGAATTGACCATCTGTTTAGGGATGGAAAGCTGTACTAAAACTCAGTTTAATATCTAAAGCTTCTTGCAGACTTGGCCAAAATCACGATATAAATCTCAGGTCGTGATCTGATACGATTGATACCGGTGCTCCATGTAGCCTTTTAATTTCTCTTACATATAGCTCTGCCAGCTTATTCAAGTTGTAGATGATCTTAATAGGTAAAAAATGTACTGACTTTGTTAGACAATTGACAATCACCCATGCTACATCATTTCTTTACTGGGTTCTTGGAAACTCCACCATAAAATCCATTGTGATGTGTTCCCATTTCCATTATAGAATTGGTAAGGATTGTAGTAATCTAGCAGGATGTTTGCGCTCTGCCTTTACTAGCTGATAAGTCAAATATTTCTACACGAATTCAGTTGTGTCACCTTTCATTCCTTTCCACCAATAACTTCCTTTTAACATTCGATATATTTTCATACTTTTGGGATGCATAGCATATGCTGAACAATGTGCCTCCTCTATTATCTCTCGCCTCAATTTGTCCACATTTAGTACAAAAAGTCTATTTCCAAACTTCAAAATTTCTTCTTCACTACAACCCAAATCCTTCCCTTTTCCACTTTTCGCATCATTACATAGTCTTTTTGCTTCTTCGTCTATTAACTGTGCTGTTAGAATTCTTTCCATCAATATCGGCCTTACCTTTAAAGTAGCTAATACTCCACCAGAAGTGTCTACTTTAAGCCCAATATCTAACTTCCTCAATTCAATTAACAATGGTAGCTTGACGGTGCGGATATAACATAAATTTCCACACAAATTTTGACTTAAAGCATCGGCAACCACATTCGCCTTTCTTGGGTGATATTCTATCGTGCAATCATAGTCTTTTAGCAATTCCACCCAGTTCCTTTGTCTCATATTTAACTCCTTCTGAGTTAAAATATACTTCAGGCTCTTATGGTCCATGAATATTTGACACGTTACTCTATACAAGTAATGTCGCCACATTTTTAATGCAAATACCACTACCGCTAATTATAAATTATGTGTGGGATAGTTTTGTCATGCGGTCTTAATTGCCTTAATGGATACGTAACCACTATTCCATTTTGCATCAATATGCAACTAAGCCCTTGCATCGAAGCATCACTATATACCACATAATTACCTCCTTCTACTGGCAACGTCAATACTGGCGCAGTGACTAGTTTTTCTTTTAAGATTTTAACACTTCATTGATAATCCGGATTCCATTCAAATTTTACATTCTTTCTCGATAATTTCATCAATGGTGATGTAAATATTGAGAAATCTTGTACAAATATCTGATAATACCCTGCTAGTCCTAGGAAACTTCGTATCTCCATTACATTCGTTGGCGGTTCCCAGTTTATAATCGCTGCAATCTTACTATGGTCCACGTACACTCCTTCAGCAGATATCACATGCCCTAAAAATGTGACTTTATCTCCAAAACTCACATTTACTAAACTTTGCATACAATTGTTTAGTTCTTAAAGTTTCTAACACCATCCTCAAATGTCCTTCATATTCCTCTCATAACTTCGAATACACCAGAATATCATCAATAAACATAATCATAAATTTATCTAGATATGGCCTAAACACCAGATTCATTAAGTCCATAAATACAGGTGGTGCATTAGTCAACCCAAATGGCATCACTAAAAATTCATAATGGTCGTACCTTATTCTAAAAGCAGTTTTAGATACGTTTGATTTCTTAATCCTTAATTAGTGATAACCAGATCACAAATCTATTTTTGAAAATATTGCGGCTCCTTGTAATTGATCAAATAAATCTTTTATCCTAGGCAAAGGATACTTATTTCGGATTGTGATCTTATTCAATTGTCTATAATCTATACATAATGTAAAGATCCATCTTTCTTTCTAACAAATAATATAGGCGCACCCTATGGAGAGAAACTTGGTCGAATAAACCCTTTATCCAATAACTCTTATAATTGTACCTTTAACTCTTTCAACTCTGTCAGAGCCATCCTATACGATGCTTACGATATAGGAGTAGTTCCAGGTACAAGTTCAATTTTAAATTCTATTTCTCTCTCCAATGGCAAACTTGGTAAGTCTTCTGGAAATACATTCTCAAATTCATTTACCACACATAATTCTTTCAACTTCGTATCTTCCTTCCTCTCCTCCACAACTGAAGCTCAAAATGCTTCGTATCCTTTTCTGAGGTACTTTGCAGCCATCATTGCCGATATAAATCTTATAGGAGTTTTTCTACTTTCTCCAATAAATTTTATTCTTTCCCCATTTTCTTTCTCAAACTCTACTTGCCTGGTGTAGCAATTTACATTTGCTCGGTAATAACTTAACCCATCCATTCCTAGTATAGTATTAAACTCACTAATGGATAAGGGTATAAAATTCCATCTCATTTCACCCTCATTGATCTTTACTGAGATGTCTTTATATACATTCTTACAAACAACACTCATCCCCAAAGGCATGCTCACAATTACAGGTTCATTCAAATCACTTATTTTAAGCTTATCATGCATCAAAAAAGTTGACGATATAAAAGAAAAT
This sequence comes from Macaranga tanarius, assembly GCA_949673435.1. NCBI lineage: Eukaryota > Viridiplantae > Streptophyta > Magnoliopsida > Malpighiales > Euphorbiaceae > Macaranga > Macaranga tanarius. Next base: position 12,007 of record CATIWO010641340.1, read on the forward strand.
GTAGCACATAGGTCAATCAATATGCATGCTAGCTTACCATTTATATGAGCCTTGCCCGTTATCATATTCGGTGACTCCTCAACTTCTCATTTTGTGACGGTATATATTCTAGCTTGTTGCACACCACTAGCTGCTATGCTTGGCTCTCTTGGTTGGTTTCGAGATGGTTCTTGCATACTAACCGTCTTCCATCGTACAGCTGCTGGTCTTCCACCTCTCCCATTACGGAGAATATTGGATGCTTACACTGATTGCTCTCCTAAATATATCTTTGTGTAATCTTTAGTATAGTGACCTATTTCATTGTATCAATAGCACCTGACCTCTCATTGGCTACATCTTCCAACATGATTTTTTTTACATATATTACACCAGGGTAATATAACTCTCTCCGGTTGTCCACTTCCAGCATTCATTTGCTTGGGCGGTGCCATTGGTTGCCCTATCGACACTTGACTTCTTTGGGATCTATTACCACCTCCAAATCTTGCATTATTTCTGGTGTACGGAGAAAATCTTGATCCCCTATTCCCATTTCCTTTCCAAGGTTGTCGCGATGGCTCAATGGACTGATTTGTTTTAGTTTGGGTTAAGGCCTCTAACTCCTTATCTAACTTTTCCTATTCTATAGCCTTCTCAAACCAACCTCTAAAAGTAGTTCCTGCATATAGGTTTAATTTCCCTCTCAAGGATATATACAATCCTTCACGAAATTTTTCACTCTTCTTTTCTTCTGTAGGATATATATCATTTGCATACTTGTATAAATTTTTAAATTTATTAATATATTCTCTGACTGTCATTAATCCTTGCACCAAGTTGATAAATGCAACTACTTTCTCCTTTATATAGTTTTTAGTTAGGTATTCCTTGAAGAATTCCTCCTGAAACACTTGCCAAGTTATATAGTTTTTAGCTTCAATATATAAATTCCTGATTCTAATTAGCCAATCATTAGCCTTATCAAATATCAAACAGTAAACATTGTTAATCTTCTCCTTATCACTGAGTTGTAATGTTGTAAATTCTTTCTCTATGGTCTTAATCCACTTATCAACCAATCCTGGGTCCAAAGTACCATAGAAATCATCAGCTCCACATTTCTTCGCATGTTCGATCATATCTCTAGGTTTTTTATACTTTTTCTTATCCTTCTCGGTCTTGGTCATCACAGTCACTATAGTGCATACCAGTTCTGTAGCATCCATATGCATTATTGGCGGTACCAAAAAATTAGCCACATTTCCCTACACTGGCGGGGGTGGTTGTTTACGGTTACGTTCTCTTCTTAGTACGTTAAAATTCAACACTGGAGTGCTAGAAAGTAAACTACTATGTTTGCTCCTTGCACCAACTCATTGCATCTCGTCTCCCCCATTTCCAACAGAGGCCATTGATGGAGATAATTCTCGTGGTGAACTTCAATTCCTACCTACACTCTCTGCTCACTCCACCAGACTCATTCTACCTGCCTGAACATCACATCCTTTACCCCTTTCTCTACCTCTAGGTCTACCATGGGCACCTATTCTACCTCCTCTAGTTCTTGCCATTTTCCTGGAATTCAAAATCAGTTCATTTAGTGATCTATGCCATCAAAATATTAACTTTCCAACTAACATTCATTAAGTATAAGTATTTCTAAATCCTTACGGAATTCATTTAACCTAGGTATCACATCCTAAATAATTAAAACCTAGGCTCTAATACTAAAAACTGTGACACCCCTCCCCACCGCCACCTTCGTCAGATGACTCAATCCACCGGTCGTCCTCCCAAGGCACTGATGTGGAAAGGCATCACTTCTAAGAGAATTCTAGATGTCACTCAACTGTTTAATACTAAAACATACACAATCATCAATTTTATCATCACCAAAATACATATACAATATTTGAGAATAAATACCTAACATAAATCCACTCAATTGCAAGTTATAAAACACACATTCAAACTAATTGTTAGAGTCACAGCGGAAGCAATAGGCGAATACAAATAAACACACACAATAGCAAAACAAAGTAAACAAGAATAGACACAATGATTTACGTGGAAAACCCCAATATGGGTAAAAACCACGGGCAGAGGAGGAGAGATTTCACTATGATCATAAAAATAGTGTACAAAGAGTGTTTAGATGGCTAATAATGATGAATAGGCCGAATTCCATAATTCCTAATTGATACAAGGCTTATTTATAGAGTTTATGGAAAAAAAATAGGAAAAAAATGCTTTCTAAATGAATTTGGACAATACTGCACATGCAACACGGCTTGTCTCATGTCGTGTTGCAACCCGTGTCAATTTCCAGAGCGTAAAATAGACATGACATGGCTTGGAGCATGGCCGTGTCGCTCCCCGTGCACCATTATTGGAAAAAGGCAGATCTCAACACGGCTTGTGTCATGCCGTGCTCGAACTCGTGTTCCTCACTGGATAAAAAATAGCACTTGACACACCTTGCGATATGGCTTGTGCCAAGTCGTGTCCCAAGCCATGCCTGCCTCCAACATGAGAAAACACATTCCAAACTCGTTCAAAATATCCAAAACGCGAAGCCAACATATCTTCCACCAAAATTCATTTCACAAAACACAACAATCTCCACCTTGACATGAATTTGCAAGTATCAATTCAAAACAAAACACTCATAACAAGAACAACAATATAAACTCCACCTCTTCCAATATGCCCCCCAATGGGCACTACTCAACGAGAATGTAAAAGACCAACCAAGTCTAAGCAATGCATAAACTTGGACAAAGGAAGTGATTTAGTCAACATGTCAGCGGGATTATCATGTGTACTGACTTTCTCCACAACCACATCACCCCTTGCTATAACATCTCGTACAAAGTGATAGCGAATATCAATGTGCTTAGTCCTCTCATGGAACATCTGATCTTTGGTGAGAAAGATAGCACTCTGACTATCACAAAACAACGCCATGAGCTTCAAATCATCACAAAGCTCTCTAAATAATCCCTTCAACCAAATGGCCTCTTTAACAGCTTCAGTAATGGCCATATACTCAGCTTCTGTGGTAGACAACGCAACTGAAGCTTGCAATGTTGCCTTCCAACTAATAGCACAACCACCAATGCTAAACACATAACCAGTCAACGATCTCCTTTTGTCAAGACCACCGGTAAAATCCGAATTCACATAGCCAATAAACCCATCTCTACATCTCCCAAAATGCAAACACACTCCCGAAGAGCCACGCAAGTAGCGAAGGATCCATTGAACTGCTTTCCAATGCTCTTTCCCCGGATTAGCCATATATCTACTAACTAAACTCACTACATATGACTAATCCGGACGTGTGCAAACCATTGCATACATAAGGGAACCAACCGCACTAGA